>VYZU01044360.1:43762-70176 GCA_013401355.1 Ceyx cyanopectus
GAGCAGCAAAAGATTTGGTTCACCTTTGATAAAAGTATTTCAAAGCATCAATCATAAAACATCCTTTTCTTGTTGTTTAAAATTTACTTCAGTCTAACTGCAAACCCCAGACATTGCAAAAAACAAGACATGAAGTCACTTATCTAATGACAAAAACAGCACCACTGGCACAATGTTGCCAATCCAAAGTGCTGTCCATACAAATAAATACTGGTTAATCACTTCTAGTATATATAAATTCACCATACACAAACCCAAAACAAACAGTGGATGCCTTCTGCACAAGTCCTTTTGTCAATGTGCATGACAAGTAAGAATAAATGCCTTTCAGCTTGCCTATTTTTTATGAGTTATGGGAAGGACTCTAAAATACAGGGATATTTCTATATATTCTGTAAAATATATCTATCTCTTACAGCCATAAACTTTCCTTAGCTCATATGTATATATAACATATAAAAAGAGTTGAAAGCAAGAAATTTGACAAGGAAAAGCTCTTATAAATATTTGCTTATGCATACATACAAAACCAACACATGTATGTATGTTTATACATAGAGAACTTGAAATACAGTACTCAAATAAGTGGCAAATTCACAGCTTACAAGGCTTGCACTGACCACAAAGGCTGTTATGAAGTATTTCCTGCAGGAATCAATGAAGCTATATTAATTAATCTCAAGTCATCTTTCAAAACTTCTACATAAATTCAAAAGGAAATAAGACTTCCAAGTTTTTGCTACAGAAGCAAATTTATACCTAGCCATAAATGTAATAATGACCTAGTATAGCAAAGAGATTAAACAGACTTCAGTCTGAGGATGAGATAAACCAAGGAGATAATTTCCATTACATTAATGGTTATATTTTGTGAGTAAATCTAGCACAAGCATGGCAAATATTAGACATCAGCTATATGAATGAAAATGCTTTCTGCTCTACTGATAGCTTCCCACTAATTGCTTCATGACAGAGTGCAACTCTGGTGAAAGCCCAGCATTAAGGGAACACTGTCTGAGCATGCACCCAACTTACATCAAGGCAGCTGTTAGTTGAATGATGTCAATCTTGACAACTATAATTTTTGTGTGACAGGTGCTTGGACAGAAAACTTTTAGGTAAAGTCTTACTTTCAAAACTAATGTCCTTGAACCACTTGGAATAAAATAAAATAAATAACATGACACAGGTAGGGGAAAACCCTTCTGATAAAGGAGGAATCAGTCCAGGATTAAACTCTGTTGTTTTGTAACACACAGTTGGACACAGAATTACACCAAAGCAGTTATTCCACTTCCAGCACAGGAGGTGCTAGATGTGCAGAGCCCTGCACAGCACTATTTGAACTTGCCACACTGGGTCAGGCCACTGTTTGGGATGCAGAGAGGGAAATGCAGTGAGCCTGCTGCACCTGCAATCCCCCAAGCACTGTAGTTGGGCATTCTTTTATTCCAAGGCTGGAGAAGGTGCCATGTCTGCCCTTTTATCACCACTCCCAGACTGCAGGGAAGAGGGAGAATTTGCAGAGTTACTTCCACACAGGTTGGTTTTGCCTTCTTTTTCTCCTATATTGATGCTGTTAACCTAATGATTGCTGTAACAGCATAACTGGCTAGGACAGGCTTCAGAGAAGCTTAAACACTTCCACTGCCTCTTTCCTACCAGACTATTAAATTAAATTAGAGCTTAAGTCTCAAAATAAAGTTAAACTGTGTTTAAAGCAGCAGCTGGCAAGTGAATCAGGCCAGAGGATAATACTATTCAGTTTTAGCTATGACTGATCTGATTCTCTTCCTAATCATAGATCAATTTTATTTATTGCCTTTCCAGCATCTCAATCACCCTTCACTGAGGATTAATTTTAATCCCTGCCTTTGCATTTTCAATATTTTTCCCTGTCTTCTTCCCACTCAAAAAGCAAGTTGCCCTTCTCCAGTGCTGCTATGAAACAAAGTACAGAGGTTGAGAGGGGGAAAGACAGCCAAAATAATATCTTTTATGAACCAAAGGATTTTTATCCTTTATCTAGTTTCTTTGCTTTGTTCCAGAGCTGTACTTGTGTTATCACATTTCTTTGACCCTGAAAAACTAAGGGGCCAAAATTTATCTTTCTTCTCTGCAAATACCCAGTGTGTTGCAGCTGCCTGAGCACAGTCTGACCCACAGGTAAACAAAACAAGGTTTTAAAATGCAGTCTATCAAGACATCTCTTACTACTAGTCTGAAGCTAATTTTATCATCCACCCACACATGATGCTCCAACCTGACAATTTCCCACAAATCACTGAACTGTTAACTGAAGTTTTATACACCATCAATCACACCAAGTCAAAAATCAATAAATAAGGCAGACAAAATGACTGAGAGGCAGAATAACAAGTGGAAATTAAGTAATGATAAAAAGTTACTTCCTGAAGAAAAGAATCTTCTAGAAAGGACAAATGAGTAAGGGAGGAAGAAAAGATAGAGTCAAAAATAAGAAAAAAATTTCAAATTTCTGTAGTACTAAAATACCTGAATTATCAATGGTTCCAATAATTTCTCCACTGTAAATGTCTGGATCTGTAGATCCTGAGGATTGATTTTCAGTTTAAAGCTTGGCACTTTTGTTGACATTTCACCTAGGTAAAAAAATTAAAATAAAAATTGGTTATTGTAATTCTTAGCCATGACCACAAGTCTCATTGATCTCTTCAGAGCCCAGCAGCTGCCTATGGGAGTACAGACTTGGTTCCATAACAAGCTTAGGATTTCAACAGATATAATGAATTTTTCAAATTCCTCATTTTTAAATTGTGAAAAAAATGCAAATACTTGCATAAGATGTAAAATAATAGATTTAAAAGCACATATAAGTCATTTTCTTCTCATCCAGATTTGTAAATTGACCATATATTAAAAAATACACAAGGCTAATTGTTAGAAGACCTTTGAATATGAGTTCCCTAGTAGACAATAAAAAGGAGCTTTAAAGCAAAAATTATATATTGCATTAATGAATTTAATCACAAAACATTGTTAGGTGCACAGCACCTGTAGCTTACTCCACATGCCCAATTACAGTGCTCATAACACTTTAAGAACAAAAGCATATAAAGCAAACCTGAAAAGTCCTAGTAATTAATAGCAGGACAAAGTGAAACATTTCCTATTTTACACCCTGCAATAACAAATATTTTCTATGTGTCAAGGCAGATTAAGTAAAGAAAGCCTATTACAGAAGTCAATAAAATGGAAGTCAAGCTAAGTAAGGTCTTTAAAGTGAATAAATCATTCATTAGGAGCTTGAGCCAAAGTCCAGGGATGTTAATTTAGGGGTTTTCTCCGAGTTCACTGGGCTTTAGCCACAGTGAAATGTGTGCATGCCAACAAAGAATTACAACTCTGCTTCACTAGGAATGCAATTGTTTCTTCTCCCAAAATAAAAGACATTTAAAATTTTCCAGTAACTTAACTTCCTATAAAACATAGCTCAGCACAGCCTTTTTAGCCAATAAAGCCTTCAAACACACAAAGAATGGATATCTGTCCTTTTAAAGCAGGACTTATTACAGTCATTGCTGCTGTATAAAAAAGTAATAAGGCACTGCAATTGTACAGCCTAAAGAGATAAATTGTCACCTTCCAGTGAACCTAGCACTGATTTCAGAAAACTCAGTAGGTTTAGTGTTGCTATAACTAGTTGTATAGAAATGGATCCAATTGTTTATCACAGAATAATTATCCACAACCCACTTGAAGGCAAAGATAATATGAACAATAATTAAAGCATTAAGGTTAAAGATAATGTATATGAAGTTTTGTCCTTCTTCATGAAGGTTATACAAGTGTTAAGTTTATTCTTTTATTGCAAACTATATTAGTCAAAGCCCTAAATTCCTATAGATTCAGCTACCTATAGGCAGGTGGTGGTGTATGTAAATAACACATATTTCAGTTTTAATTCCAAGTCAAAAGATAAAGATAAAAACTTAGGATCAGACTGATCAGAACTACACTCTTCTTCCCAGGGAAATTAATAACAGAAAGAGAGCTCTAGGAATGTCAGTGCAAACTCTGCAACAAGAGCTTGGCTTTGGTTTGTTTTTTTGTTTTTTTATTTACTTTTTATTTTATATATAGTGATTCTTTCTGTTAATATCCACCCACCAGTGCTTTATGTATGGAAAGAAAAAACAGAAGTGAAACCAATTTCTTAACCACATAATTCTTTGGAAATAAATTAAGTAGATAATGATGTAAGTAAAGTCTGTGATGTCTGTAACTGTAGAAGTGACTGGTCTAGTACAAAATGCAATCTCAGAAAGCCATCACCCATTAATTGCATCATTTTATTGAACAATCAATATTCAGAAAGGTTGGGTGTCTGCAAATTAGATTAAAATTCAAGCTTTCTTATAACTACAGCTATATAGTTATTTCCAGCAATATTTCCTATACTTTCAATAACCTGGAAGCCAGGTTCCCAACAATACCCAGACCTCCACATAATCTCTTGTATTGAAGACTGCCAATATTAAAAGGTCTTTTTAATCTGGTCTAGTAAGCTTTCCTACAGTACTAATAACTTGCTCTGAAACACCACAAAAATCTGTCATTCACACCATTGGTCTCCTCAGCTTTAAACTGCATTGCTATTTAAGAACTGCTTAAACTGCTTCTCCCCCAATAAAACAGTAGTGCCTGCACATTTGGCTGGCTCTGCAGTGTTGCCACCTGGGCACCATGTGTGTGCCCACCTGCCAGCACTGGTGCAGCCCATGAGAATACAGCAGAGAAGAACCCATGCTACCAAAAAGCTGTTGCTGCTGCATCCACCCCTGAATCAAAAAGTCTTTTAATGCAGCAAGATACTCTTGTTCAGCTCCCCTGGGATTGCACCAAACCACATCATGTTACTTTTACTTTTAAAAAGACTTTTTTTTACCATGCACAATTCATCAGTTCTCTATATCTTTGGTCAGCATTTCCATGAAGCTGCCTTTTTTTCTTATTATTAAAAAATCTTCATGCTCTTGCTGGTTCACAACCCTGATCTTTGCCATTTCCATAGCCTCCCAGTATATAGGGTTTCCTTGAAATCCACAGTTGCAAAGAGCTGGTATCAACTGTGCTGTGAATATATATTGGTCAAGAAATACATTCTTGGAAGGGGACAGGTAGGAACTGGATGGAGATAGCACTTCATGCTTCTCCTGAGATTAAGAAATCACTAGATGATTTTCGGGTTATTTTTTCTGCAGTTACACTCAAGCTTTAACTTCCCAGTGACTTTCCCTCAATACCTTGCTAGGAATTGGGTATTCACAACTGCTTTACTCAAAATTCAGGAAGAAAAGCTTTGCTGCTTGTAGCAAGAACTGCTCTCCATTCTCACAGCACAGCTTCCTACATGACAGCTCATCTACCACGATCAGATCTTTGCTAAACCTTGGCAGATAAAACATTTCATTATAATCCCTTCCTCTTACTAGAAATCCCTGTGCTCCAAAATACTACCCCTGAGCATCTCAACCCTGGAAGTGTTACAAATCCAAACCCATTTTTGCAGACCAGAAAAATGTGAATCCATGTGCTGTGCCTACAAACCAGGCTCTCCTAGTAAATAATCATATAAACTGATCATTATTTCAATAGGGGTTGGTTAGGTTTGGATTTTTAGTTTGTTAGTTTTTGTTTTGTTTTTTTTTTCAATCAAGTGAAGGGTAATAGTTGATAGAAAGAAAACTATGCAGCCAGTAAAGATCATTCTGAGGTTTTCTCTGGTTTCCACTCAGAAAGTGAAATTCTGTCCTTCCAGACCATCTTAAGATGATAAGTTTTGGTGTTGGCCTCAGGAAAAAATGAGAGCCACAGTCCACCTTTTACTTTTTTGAAATATATAATCTATATGTCTAATCCAGTACATCATGCCTCCTAATAGCAGCAGGAATCTTGGCTGCAGAGGTTGGCAAAAGGTTCCTATAACCTCCCACTCAGCTATATTAACCTTTACAGTAGGCAATTTCAGCACTGGAGACCAGCAGCTCTCACAACACTCAGGGTGTGAAGCATGTATCAGAAGACACAGCTGTGTCTCAGAACAGGCAGAAAAGCACCTTCACACTCCAAGTGATACCAACTTTAAGATAACAAGAATTTTGCCTTTACAGCAGACTGTCCAAAGTGAAACTGTTGCCTTCTGGTGGAAGGAAAAGACACCAGAACTAGTCCAAGTCAGTGTCCAGCTGCAGATGGATGCCACAGGAACACACTATCTGCAGCTGTTAAACAACCTGCAAGCACACTGTAGACAGACATCAACTAATTAATGTCACAAAGCAGAGCCAAACATATTCTGCATAAATTAGAAAACATTAAGTTTATCATCTATTTCCTGCTAGATAATTAGAAAGCCAGTAGCACATCACTCACCTATCCTAGAATACATATGGTCCATATTCAGCACTAAAGCAACTGTCTATGTAATTTCCTTGTGTTAGGAACTTCTGTGCAACTGCTAGGGCTCACTATTTAGCTTCTGAGGCATCTGCAAGGGACTGCCTGACAAGCTCCCCAGTGTATTTCAGGATGACTGACAGGACAGTGCCTTCTGGAAGGGTGGCAGGGGGATGGGCATCCTTAAAGCTATACACTAAAGCTATATTATATACTACATATATCTTTAAATTAATGTTAAAAAGCTTTTGAACAATTAGATGACATGAAACATGTTAATACTGAGACTTGTGGTGCTTACTGTTGTAGTTTTCAGCACAGTGGCTGTTTTCCTCTCTGTTCTGATTGTATGCCAAGGTTTGGCTCAGGCAGTGACTCCATTCTGAGCTGGACAGCAAAGGGATTCATAAGGCTCCCTCACCCAGTAACTTGGCACCAAATTTGTTTGTTTTGTTTTATTCCTATTGTATGTTACTCTACATTAGCATACAATATATTATCCTATCCATTTCATAAAATGCAGAGACCTATCACCTTCTATAGAACAGGGAAGGCAACAAAACAAATATTAGTCTGAATAAGTTTGGTTTTTTTTAAACAAGATGCATATGAACAGGACACCTGGACTTTGAAGATGTGAAATACTGCTGAGATTAAGTAGTGTACTATGTTTTATTATTTGTTCTTCATTTCTCAGTTTATTAAACATCTTCAAGAGTCACTGCCAACACTACTCTGGGAATAAAAATGTTTAGTTCTTTTGCTGCAAACTAAGTACAGCAAATGCAAATCAGTTAGAATCATAGAATGGTAGAGGTTGGAAGAAACCTCTGGAGATCATCAAGCCCAAGCCCCCTGCCAGAGCAGGGACACCCAGGGCAGGTCACATAGGATGCTAGAGAAACCACATGGCAAGAAACAAGGTATGACTGACCTAACAGCATGGAAAGCTTTAAGCTTTAGAGGAAAAAAAACCCACATTTGAGATGGGGGAAGCATTACACCTCAATGAACTTGTCTCATGCATCCTTCATGGCCTAGTGAGATAAATTCTTTTTCCCAGGGTTATACATTCAGAACATGCTCTGTTTTCCTTGTTTCATAGTCATGTCTAGTTTTTCTGCAGTGCATTCCACCAAAGCTCTTTTTCAAGCAGAGGTTGTCTTCCAGTAACACATAAGGAAACAAGATGACAGAGGAAAATGTATTTACACATTTACACTAGCAGAATCAGGGATGTAGTGCTGGAATACAAGCATTTAGTCTCTAAAGCACCTTACTAACTCTAACTCAGGCCAATAAACAGATGAGGAAAACAACTACGTGACATCAGTTGGCAGCATTTCATTCAAAAATAAAAGGTTTTCATTAATAATCTTTGGACCCATTTCAAATTCTTCAAATAAAATTTTAAAAATGTGAAAATTCTTTCCCATGAGTCTCTGTGCTATTTTCACTGCATGCACTTGGAGCACGGAACAAGGATCCCTCTCCCTTTAAGTGGCATACAGTTGCTACATGGATGGCTATCCTGGACTGACAACGATAGGTTAAGAAGGTCTGGCTCCAAGCCCTCCCTTTTGTTATCACTTTTAAAGTGTTCCTATCTCTAATCAGAAGCAGAGACTCTATTTAAATAAAGCTCAAGTTGACCTTCCACTAAAAATAGGATATGCACTTCATTAAAAAAAAAAAAAAGACAACAAAAAAATTCCATTATGTGCTACTGAAAGGTTTTTAAATAGTTTTTTTCTAAATACAATCTCCTCATAACCCAAAGCAAATAACTAGAAGGGGATAGCTACTGCAACATTATATTATGCCCTCCTGCCTAACAGATGTCTCAGTTGCAACAAACAAAACTCTTAATACATCTCTTAGTTGCAATGAGGTAAAAAACCCAAGTTTTTCCATTCTCTTTGTAGAGCTGCTATGTTTGCCAACTGCTTTTACTGCTTCATAGCTATGCATTACCCCAGGATGCTTCACCAGGACATACCATTTTATGTACCATTTTACTATTTTCAAACTGAAAGATTTGCATTACTTTTTTTTTGGCCAGTGACCCAAACAGGGTAATAATTCTTCCCTGTTCTCTACACACACACACACACACAGGGGAAACTATCTCAAAGCTGAATTCAGCTTATGGGATTGACAGCTCTCAAGTGGATATTCATTTTGAGATGGGTATGAAAAAATAAATCATGATCAGAAATTGAATCACTTGAGATGTTAAGCAGCTAGCTAGCACCTACAAAAGCTTGTTCTAAAAACCAGGGGACATCAAACCAGTATTTAAGAAAAACCATAATCCCAGCATGCCATGCCTGTGCAGACCTCTGCCATGCAGATGGATACTTCCAATGGGGTTCCCTATTTCCTCTACCAACTAATTTCACATCAAAATGTGGCTCAGAAGAAAAACTCTACTTAGTTGGTAACATAATCTGGCAAAACATCTTCAGAAATAAAGACTAAAGACATTCTGGCCCAATTTGACCTCCACTCTCACTCTATCTCAAAAGGATTTGAGCAATCAAAAAAAAAACAAACAAAAAAGCCAAGCCAACTTTGTTCCAAGGTGGATTAGTTTCCTAACATCAACCAGCTGATTAGGAATAGGGCAGAACAGGAACAATTCATTATGTGCCTGTCACCACCTCTAATCCTTTGCTGTTGGGTGTCTTGTGGGCTTCATTAGCTCTAAACATAACTCTTGCCTTTAATAAGAGCAATCCAAATGGATTTTACAGAAAGGAACATTTTCTTAACTGTACATAAATGTTTTGAAATATGACAAATGTTATATTGAATGTAACAGCCCCCCACTACCCTTCCCTTATAAATGCCTCTTATATTTTAAAATAAAAAATAACTGTATAAAATTGCCTTGTACAGTAATTCAGTATTTTCAACATTGAGGTGATAAATACACATTTACATAAACCTCCCATGCATTAGATGAAAAATCCAGTGAAGTACCAGGGAATAAGTTAAAATTTTTAAACTAACAGCATTCGTGAAACATTTTATCCTTTGTTTTCCAATATTTCAATGTGTTTTTTCATACTTGGAAAATATGCAAACACACTGCACAACTTTGGCTACTGCCTTCAAGTAACAAGACTGTGATGATAGAAAAAAAATCATAGAATTTAAGAAATCATGTTTAAAAATTACTTTTCTAGAAAGCTGGTAAAGAAAACCAGCTTTTAAACTCAAAGTTTTATTATTTGATTAAGTAACTATAGTTCCATTCACAGCTTCATGTACTTTCACTAATTGGAGAATTCCTTTCATTCCTCTTCATTCTTACCTTTGGATTCACAAATCTAACAAGAGGTCCTAGGAGCAGCTCTGTGAAGAACTCCTCTTGATGCAGCTTGACTCCAGAGGCACTGACAGTGAGCCAGCAAATGGTTGCCTGTCATTCCTAGCCCATGAGAAACAAAACAGGAGGGGGAGAGAGTCAAAATGGGGAGGGCATTACCCATCTGGGACCTCCTCCTGAACTATTAGCTCCTGACTTAACTGACAACTTGCTACTGAAAATACCACTTCAAGAAACCCCAAGCTTATTCCTATTCTTTCAAACATAGCTTGGCACTGAGGTTTTAGATCCTAAATCAAAGCTGCTTCAAAAATCAGTGTGGTTTAGGTTGAACATGGGGGGGGGGGNAAGTTTTGGTGTTGGCCTCAGGAAAAAATGAGAGCCACAGTCCACCTTTTACTTTTTTGAAATATATAATCTATATGTCTAATCCAGTACATCATGCCTCCTAATAGCAGCAGGAATCTTGGCTGCAGAGGTTGGCAAAAGGTTCCTATAACCTCCCACTCAGCTATATTAACCTTTACAGTAGGCAATTTCAGCACTGGAGACCAGCAGCTCTCACAACACTCAGGGTGTGAAGCATGTATCAGAAGACACAGCTGTGTCTCAGAACAGGCAGAAAAGCACCTTCACACTCCAAGTGATACCAACTTTAAGATAACAAGAATTTTGCCTTTACAGCAGACTGTCCAAAGTGAAACTGTTGCCTTCTGGTGGAAGGAAAAGACACCAGAACTAGTCCAAGTCAGTGTCCAGCTGCAGATGGATGCCACAGGAACACACTATCTGCAGCTGTTAAACAACCTGCAAGCACACTGTAGACAGACATCAACTAATTAATGTCACAAAGCAGAGCCAAACATATTCTGCATAAATTAGAAAACATTAAGTTTATCATCTATTTCCTGCTAGATAATTAGAAAGCCAGTAGCACATCACTCACCTATCCTAGAATACATATGGTCCATATTCAGCACTAAAGCAACTGTCTATGTAATTTCCTTGTGTTAGGAACTTCTGTGCAACTGCTAGGGCTCACTATTTAGCTTCTGAGGCATCTGCAAGGGACTGCCTGACAAGCTCCCCAGTGTATTTCAGGATGACTGACAGGACAGTGCCTTCTGGAAGGGTGGCAGGGGGATGGGCATCCTTAAAGCTATACACTAAAGCTATATTATATACTACATATATCTTTAAATTAATGTTAAAAAGCTTTTGAACAATTAGATGACATGAAACATGTTAATACTGAGACTTGTGGTGCTTACTGTTGTAGTTTTCAGCACAGTGGCTGTTTTCCTCTCTGTTCTGATTGTATGCCAAGGTTTGGCTCAGGCAGTGACTCCATTCTGAGCTGGACAGCAAAGGGATTCATAAGGCTCCCTCACCCAGTAACTTGGCACCAAATTTGTTTGTTTTGTTTTATTCCTATTGTATGTTACTCTACATTAGCATACAATATATTATCCTATCCATTTCATAAAATGCAGAGACCTATCACCTTCTATAGAACAGGGAAGGCAACAAAACAAATATTAGTCTGAATAAGTTTGGTTTTTTTTAAACAAGATGCATATGAACAGGACACCTGGACTTTGAAGATGTGAAATACTGCTGAGATTAAGTAGTGTACTATGTTTTATTATTTGTTCTTCATTTCTCAGTTTATTAAACATCTTCAAGAGTCACTGCCAACACTACTCTGGGAATAAAAATGTTTAGTTCTTTTGCTGCAAACTAAGTACAGCAAATGCAAATCAGTTAGAATCATAGAATGGTAGAGGTTGGAAGAAACCTCTGGAGATCATCAAGCCCAAGCCCCCTGCCAGAGCAGGGACACCCAGGGCAGGTCACATAGGATGCTAGAGAAACCACATGGCAAGAAACAAGGTATGACTGACCTAACAGCATGGAAAGCTTTAAGCTTTAGAGGAAAAAAAACCCACATTTGAGATGGGGGAAGCATTACACCTCAATGAACTTGTCTCATGCATCCTTCATGGCCTAGTGAGATAAATTCTTTTTCCCAGGGTTATACATTCAGAACATGCTCTGTTTTCCTTGTTTCATAGTCATGTCTAGTTTTTCTGCAGTGCATTCCACCAAAGCTCTTTTTCAAGCAGAGGTTGTCTTCCAGTAACACATAAGGAAACAAGATGACAGAGGAAAATGTATTTACACATTTACACTAGCAGAATCAGGGATGTAGTGCTGGAATACAAGCATTTAGTCTCTAAAGCACCTTACTAACTCTAACTCAGGCCAATAAACAGATGAGGAAAACAACTACGTGACATCAGTTGGCAGCATTTCATTCAAAAATAAAAGGTTTTCATTAATAATCTTTGGACCCATTTCAAATTCTTCAAATAAAATTTTAAAAATGTGAAAATTCTTTCCCATGAGTCTCTGTGCTATTTTCACTGCATGCACTTGGAGCACGGAACAAGGATCCCTCTCCCTTTAAGTGGCATACAGTTGCTACATGGATGGCTATCCTGGACTGACAACGATAGGTTAAGAAGGTCTGGCTCCAAGCCCTCCCTTTTGTTATCACTTTTAAAGTGTTCCTATCTCTAATCAGAAGCAGAGACTCTATTTAAATAAAGCTCAAGTTGACCTTCCACTAAAAATAGGATATGCACTTCATTAAAAAAAAAAAAAAGACAACAAAAAAATTCCATTATGTGCTACTGAAAGGTTTTTAAATAGTTTTTTTCTAAATACAATCTCCTCATAACCCAAAGCAAATAACTAGAAGGGGATAGCTACTGCAACATTATATTATGCCCTCCTGCCTAACAGATGTCTCAGTTGCAACAAACAAAACTCTTAATACATCTCTTAGTTGCAATGAGGTAAAAAACCCAAGTTTTTCCATTCTCTTTGTAGAGCTGCTATGTTTGCCAACTGCTTTTACTGCTTCATAGCTATGCATTACCCCAGGATGCTTCACCAGGACATACCATTTTATGTACCATTTTACTATTTTCAAACTGAAAGATTTGCATTACTTTTTTTTTGGCCAGTGACCCAAACAGGGTAATAATTCTTCCCTGTTCTCTACACACACACACACACACAGGGGAAACTATCTCAAAGCTGAATTCAGCTTATGGGATTGACAGCTCTCAAGTGGATATTCATTTTGAGATGGGTATGAAAAAATAAATCATGATCAGAAATTGAATCACTTGAGATGTTAAGCAGCTAGCTAGCACCTACAAAAGCTTGTTCTAAAAACCAGGGGACATCAAACCAGTATTTAAGAAAAACCATAATCCCAGCATGCCATGCCTGTGCAGACCTCTGCCATGCAGATGGATACTTCCAATGGGGTTCCCTATTTCCTCTACCAACTAATTTCACATCAAAATGTGGCTCAGAAGAAAAACTCTACTTAGTTGGTAACATAATCTGGCAAAACATCTTCAGAAATAAAGACTAAAGACATTCTGGCCCAATTTGACCTCCACTCTCACTCTATCTCAAAAGGATTTGAGCAATCAAAAAAAAAACAAACAAAAAAGCCAAGCCAACTTTGTTCCAAGGTGGATTAGTTTCCTAACATCAACCAGCTGATTAGGAATAGGGCAGAACAGGAACAATTCATTATGTGCCTGTCACCACCTCTAATCCTTTGCTGTTGGGTGTCTTGTGGGCTTCATTAGCTCTAAACATAACTCTTGCCTTTAATAAGAGCAATCCAAATGGATTTTACAGAAAGGAACATTTTCTTAACTGTACATAAATGTTTTGAAATATGACAAATGTTATATTGAATGTAACAGCCCCCCACTACCCTTCCCTTATAAATGCCTCTTATATTTTAAAATAAAAAATAACTGTATAAAATTGCCTTGTACAGTAATTCAGTATTTTCAACATTGAGGTGATAAATACACATTTACATAAACCTCCCATGCATTAGATGAAAAATCCAGTGAAGTACCAGGGAATAAGTTAAAATTTTTAAACTAACAGCATTCGTGAAACATTTTATCCTTTGTTTTCCAATATTTCAATGTGTTTTTTCATACTTGGAAAATATGCAAACACACTGCACAACTTTGGCTACTGCCTTCAAGTAACAAGACTGTGATGATAGAAAAAAAATCATAGAATTTAAGAAATCATGTTTAAAAATTACTTTTCTAGAAAGCTGGTAAAGAAAACCAGCTTTTAAACTCAAAGTTTTATTATTTGATTAAGTAACTATAGTTCCATTCACAGCTTCATGTACTTTCACTAATTGGAGAATTCCTTTCATTCCTCTTCATTCTTACCTTTGGATTCACAAATCTAACAAGAGGTCCTAGGAGCAGCTCTGTGAAGAACTCCTCTTGATGCAGCTTGACTCCAGAGGCACTGACAGTGAGCCAGCAAATGGTTGCCTGTCATTCCTAGCCCATGAGAAACAAAACAGGAGGGGGAGAGAGTCAAAATGGGGAGGGCATTACCCATCTGGGACCTCCTCCTGAACTATTAGCTCCTGACTTAACTGACAACTTGCTACTGAAAATACCACTTCAAGAAACCCCAAGCTTATTCCTATTCTTTCAAACATAGCTTGGCACTGAGGTTTTAGATCCTAAATCAAAGCTGCTTCAAAAATCAGTGTGGTTTAGGTTGAACATGGGGGGGGGGGGAAGGGGAAGAAGGAAAGCAAAAGGCTGTTATTGTAAAACCCAGGTGAAATTTAGTTGCAATATACGTATCACAGAAGTTGATACAAACCATGTTGTACAAAACAGTTTTCCTCATTTACCATCACCAAATACTCAAATCACACTTCCAGACATGGGGAAGGTTTTCCAACAAAGTAGCCATTTAAGAAATGGACAGAGTGAGGTTTTGCTAATTTGCTATTATAGAACATTGGAGTACCCTGACCAGAGCACACAGCATCACCCATTAAAAACAAACACACACACACACACACACACACACAAAGAAATCCCACTCCAGAAACTAACAACTCAGAGGCTGCTCAATACTGGGTATTTAAGAGGCGCTCAATCCAGGGTACTGCAGGTGTCTCATAACTTCAACCACATAGCCCAGGGCTGGATATGGGGATGCTTTATGAGGTTAAAGGTGTCTAAAGTGTCTCTAGATATCTGTGCTCAGGCACTTGAATCATTCCCAATTGCTTATTATAAACCTTTTCCACTTGAACTTGGGTTTGATAGGTAACCTGTGAAACACTATTTTGGCACCTGGCATTACAGGCAGGCACTGCAGTTTCTGGAGCTATGCAGTACCCACTGCAAATGCCACTGCAGCAACAATTCTTAAGTACCACAGACATATGTGATCCACATATAATATGTAAAAATCTCAATGGCATGAATTACTGTAAACTACATTATACTACAGGTTTACACCTTGGCTGCCTTCCAGATTTCCTTAACAGCCTTCCTGTCATCTTGCCCAAGCCTCTCTAACACTTGCTCTCTACTAACAAGTCCTAAATCCTTATCTCATAACTTTACACCTTCCTAAATTCAGTCCTCTTGAGTTCTATACCTAGCCTGCCTTTCACCACTGAGCAGGTTTAATCTGTTGTTCACTATTTTGCTGGTCAACCCAATCCATTGGCATCCACACAGAAAAGAAATACCAGTTGTTGTCCTGTGAAAACTGAATTAATAAAATTAATTCACTTATTGGCAGTTTTTCCTCAATTCCCTTGTTATATATCTATATTTCTTTGAACAATTTTAAGTAACGTATTTTTATATATATTATTAAATCGTTCAAAGACTTTTTTTTCTGTTACATTTAATAAATTTACAAAGATTATGACTTCCAGAATTCAGTACCTTCTTATAGGACAGAAGTTTAACAATTCCTCAGACAAATTAGAACTCAATATACTGGAGTCATTTTTCTCTTACAGTAAGGGAACTTAGTCTTCAGTTTCTAAAGCAAAATAACCCAACCACACAGCATAACTACAAAGGAATATCTAAAGGTGCAATGCAATAGAGAAAAACAAGGCAAAAGCAAAGGACACAAAACTATTCCCAATCTTCCTTTCCCTCCCTTTCTCTGTTCCAATTCGTGGTGCCTGTCAGAGATCACTTCCAAAACTGCTGCAACCCCAGAGCTGCAGGCAAATTAGCAGGTTTTGAACTAGGGAATTGCCATCCCAAAGCAGTAAAATAAACACCTTGTTCCACAGGGCCATGGAACAGCCTCCATAGCTTGCTGAGGCAGCTGCTGCTCGCACTGGGAATGGGGCAGCAGGGGCAAGGACACGCGTTTCCCTGCGAGGGGGCTGCCCAATGGCCGAACATAGAAGAGACCGAAGGTGTCTCAAACCCCCCGCATTGAACACATTCCTGTCTGCTTTCATACTCCAGCGTTCATGCCAGAGAAACCACCTGAAAGAGCTCTAAGCAAAAAGCAACCAGGTCCGGAACATTACCCCTGAATCCAGAAACATCTCTCTGAGCCACGTTCTCCACTAGGAGGGGACATGGACACACTCCTTTTTCACCCGAGAGCCTTCCCAGCTCCTGCTTCGAGGCTGAGCAGCGTTGAAGACGCCTGTGTTACCGCATGCACTCCACACTCCTCCTTTCCACCGCTCTCTACCCTTCTCCACAGCGAGACGAGGCTGCTCTACCTTCATTTGCAGCAGCTATGAACACCCACCCGGCCGGTGGCCCTACTTGAGGGCGGCAGAGCCTGCTCCACCCCTCCCGCCTCGCCCTCACACTGCTCGGTCCCGTCCTCGCGCTGCCCGCTCCCCGCTCGCACCCGAACCCGCGCGTTAACCGCGCGACGGGGCCACCGCGCGACGGACGGACGGAGAAGAACGGCCCGGAGCGCGCCCGCGGCCCCGCCCCGACGGCCGCATGTCCGCGCGGGCCTGGCAGGCGCGCGGCGCGCTGAGGGAGCCTTTCCCGCGCTCTGCGTTTGCGCCGCGACGGGGAATTTGTCTCGCGGATATCACACCTTCGGCTCACCCGCTGCCGCCCTGAGCCCTGCTTTACCCGCAGAGCTCTTGTCGGCAGCACGCAGCAAGCAGAGCTGGTTCCGAGAAGGCGGTTTCCCGAAGAGACTCGCGAGGAGAGCTGTGCCATCGCAGGCTGCCGGGCAGGGGAACACGGAATTGCCCCAAGCGGATCCCCCTCAAGGCTCCTCTTCCCTCCAGATCCACTTCCTAGCGGTAGACAGACGCACACAGTAAGCCTCTTCGGGGTTTGTTTTCTTGTAGCTAACCCATTTTCCACCAATGGTCACATCCCACTGTGGTGTTTCTTCAGGTAGCATCTTTTCCTGTCTTCAACTGCCATGATTTTTTTCCCCTTTGGTCCACAAGGCAGGTTTGTGCTTTTCTATGTTCTGCTCTAGGGCCCAGAATAGAATTTCACAACTTTCAAGGAGAGCTAGACCGAGTCAGACCCAACCCAGCACTTACAGTAAAATATATTGAAACTTAAAATCAAACAAGGTATCCATAAAAATCTATCAAATTTTAAATCCAACAAGGAGTTCGTATCTGCACTGGGTGGACACAAACTGCAGTGCATCCCAGTCTTGGTCTGTGAGCACCCAGGTAAGGAACCCTGCTGATTATTTCAGAGTCACAACAATTTAAGCCATTAATAGCAGAAAAAAATCAAAGGGAAAATAAAATATATTACTTGAAAAACTTTCTCTGTTTGAAGGCAGGGAAATTTTTATTTAGTTGTGTCTCAGAGACCATATTGGTGCTCACTGTTCATATCTGAGGGAGACCAAAAGAGGGAAAGCCAGAGAAGAGCTCTGACTTCAGGTAACAAAGATGCTACAAGTTTCTAAACATGCTGCCACCCTCCAACCACTAATTAATAGCTTAATCTCAATAAAGAAAGGGAATCTTTTCCATTATACAGGTAAACTTCTTCAATAACCATTAAATAACTTTTTGGTTCAAGATACCAGGATTCCATTCAACATCTCAAATGTGAATGCATTATTATGACATCAGATTGTGTTATATGCATGAATTCTGATAATGAACTCACTGACACTATCATTTTATGCAAATTAACCACAATCATGCATAAACATTGCCAAATTTAACCTTTGACATACCAAATTCTTAGTTAGACTTTTAATCCCATATTGAATCACCTTCAGGACTGCTCAGTAGCTACTGGAAAGTATTCCTGGAGCCTTACCCACCCCTTTCTGAAGCAGCTGAAACCACCAGAGACAAGGATCTGGGAAAAATGGCATCAGCAGCTCACTAAGGCATCTAAAAGCCAAGGGCCTACATGAATGCTGGGGAAGCTCTATCCTACTCAGACTGCCTCACATCAGTTTTTATTTGATCTCTCTCCCCCTGCATTGCCTCAGGCTCTTAAGGAGAGCCAAATATCTCAGACTTCTAAGTCCTTTAAAATAAGATTAAGTGCAGTAGGCAGCAGTACTCATTACACACCCCTAGGTGCAGAGGCTCTGGGGCAGTTGGCAACAGATCTTAGCACATCTCAGGAATTTCAGAGTTTCACTTCAGGCTTGTATCTCAAGGTTTTAATAGCTTTTTAAGATACTAAGTTCATCTCAGTAGCTCTGACTTAACAGTGCAATGCTAGTTAGAGGCTTTCTTTAGAAGATTTTTAGTGATTTATGATCTCCTTTTCTGTCTTTAGAGGACAGCTTCATATTCAAGTGCCAGAATTCAAATAACACTCTGCAAATTAAACTGTTCTTCCTTAATCTCTTTTTGATTACTGCTGATCTTCAAAGATCGCTGCATCAAAGTGCTTAAACTCACTCCTGCGTGTGGTACCTGCAACATCCTTCTGCTCTTTTCCTTGCAGCTTGCACAAAGAACACTGGAGGTCACTCTAGAGTTGCTCAAGGAACAACTTTCAAGAGAGACAAGACACAGAGTTTAAGATTCAATTGAATGTAGTTGGTTAAAATTAACACTTCGTGTATCATTTACACAGAACAGCCAACTGTCGTGATTAATTAGGTTTTACTGAAATTTTTTTTCAGTAAAACCTAATTTTTCAGGCTGTGTTCACAGCAACCTGGCAAAACCCTGTGAACCTGGAATGCTTAGGCTAGAGGGTTTCACCTTCCAAGGAAGGCCTTATGGAGAAGAACAGAACTCAAGTGTTCCCTCAACTCCAGATCCAAGCCCTCAGACTTCAGTGGTCTTAGAAATCCATTGGCTATTCCTACAGAGCCATCAGCCACCCCAGGGCTTCCAGGTGCGCAGGCTGTAAGCAATCCATGTGACTTGTGTTACCACACAAAACTGTTCTCAAATACAGGGAGCACCAAAGGACATGGTCAAGCCATTTGTGAGCCCAGCCTTGTTTTTGGCATCAAGTAAGTTTGGTTTAAAGAAACATCTTGGATTTGCTAGTAGGTAGTGGGGGCAATTACATTGAATCCAAAGCCTAAGTATATTCTGAGCTCTGTATTCAGCCAATGTCTATAACTACCCCTCCCTTCCAAGTAAATAAGTTATTTTGTTACTGAGACCACACTAATTTATTTTTGCTGTGTCTTGTTTGGGTTTTCTGCCTTTTGCATGGCTTCAGAATAGAATCGTCTTTCCAGCTTAATCTTCAGTAGATTAAAAACACATGCCTTTACAAGGAGATCAAATGCAAACTCCAAAACATGATTTAATATTGATGCCAGTTAACTTCATTCCTGAGACAAAGCAATAGTGCTGTTATAGTTTGGGGCAGCTATTAGAACAGAGGTCAAATAGCATGAGAACTCCAGTGAGGAGAATGTTTGTATAGTACAGACATCAGTGATCTATTCACTTGGATTTTCCCTGCACTTTAATTCATGTAAAATAGTAGCAAACATACAGATTCCTCATTTTCTCTTGAACGTTTTCCTTATGCAGCTCAAAACCTCTTTATGGATAAGTAATAATGTCCATATATTATCCTAATTAGAAAAAAAAAGCTGTCAAAACTCCTTAACTAAAGAATTCTATTTAACATTTGTCTGCCACCCTTTTGATATTGATGAGCTTGGTCTGTCCTCTGTATTCTCCAGCTTAGATTTCAGAGGAAAGTCCTAAAGGACTTCATTTTCTAAGCCTATTTGAAGACCTTTACAAATCCAGCAATATATTTTTTGTACTGAGGATAGTGAAAGAACTATTCAAAGTGCTTCTTGATCAGCACATCAAACAAAAAACCAAACCTAAACAACAACAAAAAGACAAAACCAACCAACCAAAACCAACCCAAACACCCTGGGAGAGCACAAGCATATTTGGGAATAAATTATTTTGTTAACAAAAACTGACTATAGGAAAGAAAACAAGGTTACACTTTTAGCATCAACATGCCCTGCAAAATGGATTGACAGCACATCAAGTGACTGCCGAGCCGAACGGCTGCCTGGGAAATATATGCGGGTGGAAAGAGCGGGGTGCCCGGCACCGGCTACCAGCGAAGGCGGGTGTTCAGAGCAGCGAAAAGCCGCCGCTTCCACGGCCTAGATCCTCCCCGCCCCGCGGCCCCTCAGCAGGGCGGCCCCCGGGCCCGGGGCGGAGCGGCGGGAAATGGCGGCGGCGCCCATTGGCCGCAGAGGCGGTTAGGGGCGGGAAGGTGCCGGCGGAAGACTCGATAAGGATCCAGCCTGGGTAGGCTTTTACCAGCAGCAGCGATGGCCGAGTGGTTAAGGCGTTGGACTTGAAATCCAATGGGGTCTCCCCGCGCAGGTTCGAACCCTGCTCGCTGCGGCCCACTGGGGGTTACTTTTTTCTTCCTTGTGTCTTCTGATACTGTTACCGTGCTGTGCAGCAGCAGCAGGGATTAGCTGCGTTTATCCTACCGCTTCCACGCACCTGCTCTGCTGCTGTCAAGAGTTAGAAGTGGTCCCAGAGCAACAGCAGGTCCCAGGGCGAGTTTCCAGCACTGCTAAAACGCTCAGTGTAAGCAGCAGCTGGGGAAGGTGGTATAAGGGGCTCCATTGCAATGTTCTCTTTTCACAGCTCACCCTCTGGGTGCTCTGCAGACAGGACACACCATCTGAGGGCAAAGCTCAGGGTTCATTCTATACAATACACACAGCTGGTGTCCTGCACCCCTACCGTGCATCTGACACAAAACATCTACACAGCAGCAAGATACATTGTTGAATGCATTTGCTCCATCAGACCTTCCCTTTCAGGAAGGGAGCTGCTCTGACCACTCCTAGACCTCCATCGAGGGGGTTTGACAGTGGTTTTTCCTGTCCTTTAGGGCCCTCTGCACAGACACAAAGCACACACACAGTCCAGCAAGGAGGGGGGAAAGCAATCCCCAGCTGTTATGTTAACCAGGAAAAACATAAGAAGGCAGCACTTCCCCCTGCATACACACACAGCCCCTCTGGCTGGTTTCAACTAACCATTCACTGCTCAGATGTGTCAATCTCCTACGTGTAACCACAGCATTAGTGAAGAGCTAAAAAATTAGCAGTCAGGTAAGAGACAGCTAGAAATCAGAAAATGGTCATTTCCACAAAGGCCAAAATAGGCTGCAATAGGAATAACCACTCCTGTAACAATCCCAAACCCCACCACACACACAGTGCAAACCCATGCTTTCCAGCATCATATTTAGTGCAACTTAATCAGAAATTGAAAATAACAACAAAAATAACTTATTTTCCACATACAAGGCTTGGTTTTGTTTAATCAGTTCAGAATTCTAACCCTTTTTTATAACTTGAAGATCCCACCCCTATAATCTGGAAGATATTAAAGGAACTGTATTTTGTGCCATGCAGTTTTGGGTAGCATTCCACATTAACAAAAGGACACTACTAAGAGAGTCAAATACTAAACACTGTGAGCAAGCTTGGCCCTAAGTCCTTCTTCTGCACTGCATCACTGCAGAAATTGACAGGTTTTTTACTGACTGCTTTAAGTGTCTTATTTCCAAAAGATGGGTTTCATTGCTTTAATAGACCAGAAGACAAAGCACCAACCCAGTAATTATTTATTAGGACATTTGCAACTTTAAGCTGTCCTTTTCACTGGGACCTTGCTGGGGATGGAGATGTCAAATGACTGATAACAAAAGGCATGGATATTTTAAATGTTATACTGAAAAATTTTTTTCTGCTTTTTACAAAGCAGCTCATTTTGCCCAAAGCATCAAGAACCACATTTTACATCAAGACTGGAAACCTTCCAGACACTGGCAGCAAGTTTGACTTTGCAGAAAAAAAAACCAACTTCTCCCTTACTGCCCCACTAGAAGGGAGCAAAAACAAACCACTGTGAAGATGGAATAGAGAAAATTCATTTTCCCCAGCATCTTTCACATGTGACAGTTTATTACATCCTTCAGAACCCTAAAAGTCCCAGTTTAGACTGTATGCCACTGCAACAACTCAGACACCAACCTGTCAAAGCTGAGGGACACAGAGCACCTGAAGAGTCTGATCTTCACTAAGATGGAAGAGAAAAGAGGCTAATACAGAGAAGGCAAAAGAATGAGCAGTGGCTACCATCGCGGGGGGCTTGGCAACTCTCACAGGAGCAGAAAGGGCACGTACTCTGAGCTGCAATAAAAACACCCAGCAGAAACTCCCTGATAAACATCACCCCACCTGACAGGGACAGAGGCTGGCAGCTCACTCAGTGGCTTTATCTTTTGCTGGGTAATTTCAGCAGCTTTACAACAGCTTCACTATTTGTCTTCCCAGCAGGCTTGTCTCTTATTTCAGGATATGAAAGTGTAAGATAACAACGTGCATGCTCAGGAAATTAAAGCTACCCAGTATCTCTTTTAATAATCAGGATATTTGCTTCTACTCTAGAAGCAAGTCTAAACTGCTATTTTCTTCTCCTCCTCTCCATTCAAACAAACGACAAGCATTCAGAAAACAGTCTTACCTGCCAAGTAAGCCTGAGATTTTAAGTCCTACACTATCTGCATTCATCATCACAACTTTAATTCTCATATTGCCGCATGGGAAAATGTTGGCAAAACAACTTGGGGAATACTGGCAAAACAAAAGTTTGAGAAAAACTGGAACATTCTCAACCTTGTATATTCAACATATGTTGCACAAGAACGGGCATCACAACACTTATTAGTTTTACATCATTCAAATACCCCACCAAGCTAGTCAGCTTCTTTGTAACCAGCTGGCTAAATAGTTGAATAAATTCTGATACTACACAACTGGTGGATACAGTTTCAGAGACTTGGAAATACAGTATTAAAGATGCCCTAATCTCTGTATTTTCTCACAGCACCTTCCTCCTGCTATTTTATCACTTCCAGATGAGATCTCATCAGCCCTCATAAATCCAGTAATAGTAAGTTCAACCAATACTTTTGTCTAGACTCCAGAGGATCTAGGCTCACTTCACAGGTCTGTTTATTTTCCCACTAAGCTCAGCTAAGTCCCTTAGAGCCATAGCTAACCAAGCATGGCAATGCTTACTCCCCACCTAGGGGAAGCATGGACCCATCCAGCCCCCTCAGATGCTCAGAAACTTTTGTTACTTACCTGAACAACTCACAGTGCTAAGGAAAATGGGACCTTTCCATCCCTTACAAGAAGCTGCCCTCTCACCCAGCTTAAGATTCCTAGCTCCTAATTCTAATATATAGCATCTGGGTTTGTTGCTGTTGCCCCCACCCAACTATGCTTATCAGCTGTTCCCACTTGGCAAAGAAAATTAAATTCTCTCTTGGGCATGAAAAAAAACCCATGTATACCTGACTCTATTTCTTCTTCATCACATCTTCACAGAGCTTTAGTGCCCCCTTACAATCCCTGCTCCAAATAATATTTACGTATGTTAAGTATGTTGAGTATGTTGTATGTTTACCAGTGCAGAGGCCAAGACACCAAATTACTGTGGATCATGTCATGGGGGACATTTTCTGGGCTATATATTAAAAACAAAAAAACTAAATGAAGGCAGTTTATGTTGGAGGGTTGTCTCATGAATGATTTAACACTGACTGATGTGGCAGGTGCTTCTTTCTTTCTAAGGTGAGGTGGAAGTGGGGTGTTTACTTACTCTGGTTAATTTTTCTTACTGGCCAACAGCTCAGGGCCCACAAGTGCTGTCCCAAGAGAAACAGGCTGCACAGCTTCCTCTTGCTTTCCAGGACCTCTGGGTTTGTTCTGCTAGAAATAGGTTAATTCAACTCTATTTGAAAAACACTGAAAATTGGACTATTTGAAGTTAAATATATACATTAAGAGAAAAACAACCAAAAAAAAAGTCTGTATCAGTGTACTAGAGCATCAGCTAATATCTGCCCTCTTCACTAGGGCAAACAAACTAGAGTTTTGATCTCTGGCAGCTACAAGCTTTGCCATCAGCTAAGAGCCTTCCAAATAGCTGCAATGAATCACCCAGAACAGACATCTGAAGGTGCTTTGCCAAAACAAACCATGTAATAATTAGCTGTTATTAGCTAGTAACATGCAAATGACAAGCTAACGACAGCTTTAATTACTGAGTTTGCTGTTCAAAAGTATATTGTATGCTCCCTCCTCAAGGGAAGACAACTGTTTAGGTGCTAAATCATCCATCCAACTACCCCCTTTTACCTTTAATGGGGAGAGGAGAATCTGGGCTGCCAGGTGACTGAATTTTTGCTAGAGAGAAAAATGGTACCCTATTACTTTGTATCCTCTGCATGAACTAGAGTTTCTTGTCACTGCTGTTTGACATTCTTATCAGTCCATCCCCAACCCCTCAAAATGGATGGAAGGTCTTTTTTTTTTAAAAAAAAAAAAAAGAAAACAAGCCCTTTCCATATGCATGCAGTTTTATTTGCTGCTGATGGAATTACTGGCCTGCACAAGAACACAGTGTCAATGCCTGAGAATTATCCAGGTTTACAAAGGAAGCAAACACAAAATAAACACAGACAATGTAGAATTTGAAACGTTGCCAAACATATTTAAAAATGTTTCCTGTGAGGTTATTTTATCCATTAATACTGACCAATTCTTCATTTCTCACCATCTAAAATCCTGATAAGACCCCAACAACAATTACTATTAAACCCCAGAACAATGATGCACATATACAAGGGGCATCTTGTCCACCAAAGAAAGTTGCTAACTGGAGAGTGAAGTTCTAGAATTGCCTTCCAAAATACATAGCTCATGCAAAAAAAGTGTCCTTAATAAGATAGAAAGAGATTAAGAGTGCTTGATCTATCACTTTGGATAATAAGTATGTTCTCATTTTTTCAGTATCAGAAGATTAAATTCTCCAATAAGTTCAGTTTCTAAGAGTATTATAAATCACTGCAGTAAGTATGATGCACTGGAGAAGTGAACCAGAGTACACAGCTTAGAAACAAGCAGAGTTTTGTTTAAAGCTCATTGTCATGGAGCTTTTGGAAGATCACTGAACAGGATGATACACTGGAGTCTAATATGGACTTTTGGTTCTACCAAGGAAACATTTTTTTTCACAACACCATAATATTGAAAAAAATATATATTTCACTACATAATATTTAAGAATACAACAAACAACATATCTGATGTTAGATAACTTCACAAAATCACTTGTTGTTAATACTGAAAAGGGCTTTGCTTACTAAAATTGGTTATTAAACAAACAGAGCTTTATCTGCAATGCTCATAGTGTGGATATGAACAAATCATCAGTGAGACGTATTCAAACAACATTGACATCACAATTCATGAATACAAAATACAAGTAACTGCTGACAACAAAAAAACTCCATGGAATTGTTGACCAGCTGATCCCACACTCTTGTGTTTTGCTTTAGATCTCATAGTTTCTGAATTTCCTCAGCAGCTCTGAAGGAGCATCCCCCGACCAGCGGAAACGCAAGTGCCAGTAATTGCCCTCTGAAAACCCTGAGGAAAAAAACAAAGGCAAGTAAATGATAATAAACATAGCAAAAACAGTCTGAAATAATATTTGATGATCTTCCCCAAGTAAAAAATTGGCCACTTCCAGAGGGTGACATGTTAAATCTCCAAGTATGTGCAAGGCAGCAGCGTGGGGGGGAAGGTACAAACAGCCCTTTCCACAGTGAGGGAGTGAAGGAGTTGGAGTTTGTTCAGACTCTGGGTTATGTTTGTATCATCGCTGGGCTGTTAAAGGTTTCAGCTTCACATTTTAGCTATTACAAGAGTTAGAGTTAAAATCTCTCATTCAGGCTGAAATAGCCACATGGAATGGCAATACAGAATTCTTACAGCAGACAGGAATTTCAAGTAACCCAGTTAAGGGTAGAATCCAATATAATACTTTTTTTCTGGACTAAAATGAAAGCATTAGCAACATCCCAACATCAAGTATGAACACCGAAGTGCATACAAGCCCTGTCAAATAAATATATTAATTTTTATTAATATAAATATATGCCCACTGAATAAATCAAGGAAGCATTTAATGGATTTGTTATTTTTCCCATTCAAATATCTGAAACTCAAGTAAAACATAAACAAACAAACAAAGAAACAAACAAACAAACTAACTATTATATTCATCAATGACCTGGATGAGGGGGTAGAGAGCACCCTCAGCAAGTTTGCTGATGACACCAAACTGGGAGGAGTGGCTGACACAGCAGCAGGCTGTGCTGCCATCCAGAGAGACCTGGACAGGCTGGAGAGCTGGGCAGGGAGAAATTTAATGCAATTT
>VYZU01044360.1:70401-82667 GCA_013401355.1 Ceyx cyanopectus
TGCCCAGGGGGGTTGTGGAGTCTCCATCTCTGGAGACACTTAAGACCCGCCTGGATCTGTTCCTGAGAGACTTGGTCTAAGTGATCCTGCTCAGGCAGGGGGGTTGGACTAGATGATCTTCTAGGTCCCTTCCAGCCCCTAATTTCTGTGATTCTGTGATTCTGTAACAAACAAATAAATAAATAAAAATAGGATGCCTGCTAAGAAACAAGATGATGTTTTCTTTACTTTGGAATTTTTCTGACCTACAAAGGATACAGTCATGATTTAATTACCAAATATTGAAAACAGGATGTTATAGAGTGGAATTTTTAAATATAAAATTTCCAGTTATGCCTTGCATACATTAATTTGTAGAACCTTCTCTATTTTCTGCATTCCACAAATGTTTGGGATTAATTTAGGTTTTATGGCCCTCACAGTTCAATTTCATTTCCTGCTTGATCAAGTTGGGACGAAATGACAGGTCTTTGTTTAATAATACTGGGATGATAACATAAACCTAAGATTATGAGACTCCTGAAGGATCAAGCAGAACAGAGGATGGCCACTGGGGTAAGGAAACTTCCAGCATACTAACATTTGTTCTGCTGCATGCACTATACTTTGTTAAAAAAAAAAACCCTGTTCAAAAAAAAAAGCAGCCTTCAAATCTTAATTTTTAGTCCCCCTTAACTCATCCCATGCAAAACTATGTACAAAATGCTGGATTAAAAAAAAAAAATCTAAATATTTTATTTATTACTTTTTTCTTTTCCTTCCCCTCTTTGTTTTGCTATAGCAGCAAAATTGAACTTGCAATTTTGGTCTTTGAGTAATTTTTTTCCTTCTCCAGTTTTTAGCTTTACAAGAAAACAAGCAAGCAAGCATGGGGTAGGGAGGAAGAAAGGTTCTAAAGCTTCAACAATAAAGAGCATAAACCCCAAAACAAAACTCCAACCCAAAACCACATTTAAAAAGTTCCCAGTTAATTTTCTGGAGAAAAATCTGTCATGACTAAAAGCCTCTGTTTCAGGCCAATCCCTGGATACTGCAGTTTTCTGTTGCTGCTGGTTTCACTTACTTGGGGAGTCTGGATTCTTTGAAGGCTGTGGTTGCACATCAGGAATTGCAACATCATCCTGCTCCACGTTCCCATCTGACAATCCCTCTTCATTGTTTTCAGGCTGTTGGGCCCAAATCTCATTAGTTCTGTCGTTGCTATTATTCAAGTCAGGAGCTTCCAGCATCTGATCTTTCTTACTTTGAACAGCCCAGTGCATTGACTGAAGAAATGCAAAAAAAACAACAAATAAAGAACTAATTCTCATGCTTTAAAAGATTTTTGATGAACAACTCTTTGTTATACTGTTGTAAAAGCAGCCAGCAGGTCAGTAGGATAGGGGAGACAATGGTTACATATTGCAAAGAGCATTTAAAAGGATAGTTTATGTCAGCTGGGGATGAAGAACAAAATGTACAAGGGCACCAAATAATTTTAAGGGTCCTCCATCCAGTTTCTTCTATCATGACCTCAGATTCCTTTTAAGAGGGCTCAAGTGACTTTGAAAGTGTCCATTTTCAAAGCTGTCTTGGACTTGAAGGGACCTGTTTGAAAGCAAGACCATTTGGAAGCATTTACTATTCAAGTCTGGAACTGAGCAGAGCTGGATGTGTCTGCTCCAGCAGGCTTTTCAGCTGAAGAGGCTCTCAAACTTCCCTTATAAGCNAGGTCTTTGTTTAATAATACTGGGATGATAACATAAACCTAAGATTATGAGACTCCTGAAGGATCAAGCAGAACAGAGGATGGCCACTGGGGTAAGGGAAATTTCCGCATACTAAAATTTTTTTTTCCGCCAGCACTATACTTTTTTTAAAAAAAAAAACCCTGTTCAAATACAAAAGCAGCCTTCAAGTCTTAATTTTTAGTCCTCATTAACTCATCACATGCAAACTGATGTACAGAATGCTGGATTAAAAAAAAAAAATCTAAATATTTTATTTATTACTTTTTTCTTTTCCTTCCCCTCTTTGTTTTGCTATAGCAGCAAAATTGAACTTGCAATTTTGGTCTTTGAGTAATTTTTTTCCTTCTCCAGTTTTTAGCTTTACAAGAAAACAAGCAAGCAAGCATGGGGTAGGGAGGAAGAAAGGTTCTAAAGCTTCAACAATAAAGAGCATAAACCCCAAAACAAAACTCCAACCCAAAACCACATTTAAAAAGTTCCCAGTTAATTTTCTGGAGAAAAATCTGTCATGACTAAAAGCCTCTGTTTCAGGCCAATCCCTGGATACTGCAGTTTTCTGTTGCTGCTGGTTTCACTTACTTGGGGAGTCTGGATTCTTTGAAGGCTGTGGTTGCACATCAGGAATTGCAACATCATCCTGCTCCACGTTCCCATCTGACAATCCCTCTTCATTGTTTTCAGGCTGTTGGGCCCAAATCTCATTAGTTCTGTCGTTGCTATTATTCAAGTCAGGAGCTTCCAGCATCTGATCTTTCTTACTTTGAACAGCCCAGTGCATTGACTGAAGAAATGCAAAAAAAACAACAAATAAAGAACTAATTCTCATGCTTTAAAAGATTTTTGATGAACAACTCTTTGTTATACTGTTGTAAAAGCAGCCAGCAGGTCAGTAGGATAGGGGAGACAATGGTTACATATTGCAAAGAGCATTTAAAAGGATAGTTTATGTCAGCTGGGGATGAAGAACAAAATGTACAAGGGCACCAAATAATTTTAAGGGTCCTCCATCCAGTTTCTTCTATCATGACCTCAGATTCCTTTTAAGAGGGCTCAAGTGACTTTGAAAGTGTCCATTTTCAAAGCTGTCTTGGACTTGAAGGGACCTGTTTGAAAGCAAGACCATTTGGAAGCATTTACTATTCAAGTCTGGAACTGAGCAGAGCTGGATGTGTCTGCTCCAGCAGGCTTTTCAGCTGAAGAGGCTCTCAAACTTCCCTTATAAGCACAACTGGAGGTGGGCAGAATTGGCAAGGGAAATATTTATTCACCTGCCTTCAAATATCACCATGTAGACTTGTAACTATCATTCACCCTAATGGGGCAGGAAAAAAATCAATCAAACATTATGGAAATTGGATCTGCTAGGAACATGCTAGCACCAGGTTATCTAGGTAGCAACATAAGGAGGCAGAACAACCCTCACAACATCTGTCTGTCACAAATCACCCCACTAGTCTAACAGGGCCCTCCAAAGACCTGTGTGAAGCCCAGGGTTCCAAGGAATCTGTCTTCTAGATTTTCCAGTGAACTCTTGCTGTGATCAGATAGCACAAAAGCCTCTCTGATAAGCTATATACCAAAAGGACAATATATTATAGCTCTGAAAAGAAATAAAACATTCCCATGAATTCCTAGAACTCCTGAACATCCTTAACATCCTTAGTGCAGGAATCACTCTGCACTACTCCTATCCCCAAAAGCTGCAAGTGTCAGAAGTCATCCCCTCTCTGGGTGATTTCTGTGGAGCAGCCTGGTCTCCTCCTGCTCCCAGAGGCCAAGCTGAGGCAGCACCCACCGTTTTGACAGAGCTGCTGAGGGCTTCCCACTGCTGGAATGGAATGGCAATCTTGCTTCTTCTCCAGTAGTCGTAACGTGCTCGACTCTCCTCATTAACAAGAACCTCCTTAGCCTGCTGCAGCTTCTGGAAATTCTCCACTAGAACATAAACAACAAAAAGAAAACGAAGGCAATATTTGTTTCCAAAGGAAATCATTCCAGTGTGAGGGGAGAGCTCCCAGCAATGGCTTTGAGCACACAGAAGAGACAGCAGGAGAACTAAGTGACAAAGGTGGTCCTGCTTACAGCTTTGCACAGTTTTAGCTGACATGAAGATCGTGGCACACTTGGTGACCAACTGATTCCCTTTTCAAAGGAGAACTAAAATGATTATTTGTCTGCTGGCTTCAAAATCTCCTAAATTAATCAGGAGGGGAGGGGGGAGAGAGGATGAGCAAAAACTGAAAAGCAAGAAGAGGAATCTAAATATAGTTCAAATTAAGTTCCTTGTGCATTTTAATAGCTCTGTTTTCTCCATATGCTAGTTGTTGTCATGAATAGCAGAGTGAGTGAATGAGAGCTCTTCCTTTCCCCCACGGGGTAATTTTTAATGAAATGGTTACTAAGGATGCAGCTGCATGTTACTATTTGTAGAAGGGTTATAAAGATTTAGATTTCATCTATGAGTCACTTCTGTTACAGTCATCTCTTATGATAATTATTCTTTTATTTCAGAGAGGAATTAGAGATATTCCTTTTGACATACACTCAGCCCAAACAGTAATCAAAATTCTAACTAGAAATCAAACAGCAGACAACAGGCTGACAGGGCCCTTCTGTTATGTTTCCTCTTTCCAGAATTACTAGTTTCCAACAAATAAAAGGTCTGCTATAATTTTCTTTATTGAGCTTTAAGCTGATGAAATTTACAACAAGTAAATTTACAACAAACTTTCACCAATACTGCAAAAAGGCATTTTGAAAAATACAGCATTTTCAGGTAAATGGAGCATAAATTATTTCTTCTTGACAAAGCAAGCCATTCCAACCTTTGGCACTTGGCATCCCTTTCTGACTCACTTCAACTAATTGGGGGACAGGACAAGGGGATGGGACTGACAGAACAGGACCATGTACTGGAATAGTCTCTGATTTCTCTGCTGCAACAGCCAGAATTTTCTGCAGACAAAGTTGATTCCATTGATACTTGTGCTTTAGAATATACAGAAATCAGTGATCAGGTTGTTGTTAATAGGTGGTAGATTGTCTATCAAACACCAAGTCTCAAGGGGTTCCTTGTCAGAGACTCTCAAAGGAAAAAAATCCCACCTATTAAAACAATTTTTGGCAGGGACCATAATTATGATCAGAGCAATCTTTACTGTAAGAATATCAACTATTGAGCCATCAGAGAGCACTAATTAGAGCTATTTTGTGGTTTGGATGGGTGAGATTGTCTCCAAGTAACTCAGGTGCTTCTTGGCTGTCACAGGCATGATGAAGTGCACACTGATAAACACAAACATTAGCTGCAAACAGACGGCTACTCATGTGGTGCTGCCTTCCCATGATTTCCAGTCAGTAAATGACATTACCAGAAACTCAAGTACATTTAATGTGTTCCTGATGGGCTGGTTCAGGGAAGGAAATTAACTAGTTGACGCAAGTGTGGCACTTGAATGCCACAGAGCATGGAAGCAGGTTAGTTTCACAGCTCTAAATCAGCTCTGGATTCAAAGATGTTCTGCCAGAGAACAACAAACCAACAAAACCAAAACCAAACAGGTTAAATCCCTAGGGAACAAAACACAACAAGTGTTTTCCTGCTCCATCACCTAAGAGTGTGCAAGTGTTGGAAAATAATATTAAAACAAGAGTTGAAAATAATATTAAAGCTGATTATTGAAAGAGTGTGCTCAGGATGCATGACAAAGAGCATATTGGGGGAAAAGAATAAAGTGTTAAGGCTGAACTTAATATCTTACTAATGTTAATAAAATCAAATTTTAAAAAAGATATTTTTTTTTAAGCAGGGAAGAATACATACCTGCTTTGGGGTTTCCAGGATGTTTGTCAGGATGACATTCAAGGGCTTTAATCTTAAATTCTGTAAGAATTTGTTCAACCTAAAAAGAATGTCAAGACTTCATGTAAGTAAATACACATACACAGAAAAGACTGACAAATTTGTATTGTGAAAGGGGTTAGGAGGAACAACAAAAAATGCTGAAAGAATTTTTCCTATTCAGTTTCCAAGCTTCATAACAAGTAAAACAGGTAACAACAACAATCTGTCAATTACACTGTTTATTTAATTTCCTTTTCCTTGCACTCATCCTTCTTGATTTTGGGAAGCTCAGTCATGCAAAATGGCAGGCCAGCTTTACAAAAAAATGTGTTGAGATTGTGTGTGCCTTTCCCCACATTTGACCATGCAGGAAAATGCTCTTTTGTTTAATCAACTCTCAATTTTCACAAAGTCTCATTTCAGGAAGCAAAGACCTTCTGCACTGCTGAAGATCAACCTGTGGGATTGGGTGGCTTTGCCTGTGTTCTCCTCAGAGCCAGCACCACATGGCTTTTCCACTGGGGACACCCCAAAGCTAGATAATAAGCAGCTCACATTCTTCATGGGAAGTTAATTTGCTGTGAAAAAAAAAGATGTCTTGGAATAAATTTATAAACAATATTAGAACATTGGCATGTTTTAGAGTATTAGCTTAATTACAAACTCCAATGTGGTCTGTAGTGCCACAAAGTATTACAGCCACTGGAAAAGCAAAGACATATTGACAGTTAAGTAACACAGAATGCCACTGGAGTAGGCATCAACTTAAGATTTTCAAATACTCAGATTTTTTCCAAGTATTTTACTTATTATAATTCCTAAGCCAAAACTTTTTTTTATATCATTCCAGCACAGATTAAGCTTTCACAACAATTTGTCCTAAGATACCAATTAACAACTATTCTTCTCTATGCTAGAAAGTCTGTTTATATAAAGTCCTCATGCTCCAAACCCTGACATGCCTGTACAATTTAAATTACTTACATCAAAATTAAGACTGTCATTTTATTCCAAAGGAAAAAGTTATGAGTTCACTCAACTAGCTGGTCAAATTTTATTGTCATATGCTGGGAAACATGTGGTCTACAGTGGTATTTTAAGAATTCTGCACTTTTCACACATCTCAGTAACTTCCTCTAGAGGGACAATATAAAGTCTTTCCAGTCAGTAAAACACTTAAAAACACTGTGCAGACAACTAGTTGGAAGTTATTACTATATAGCTACCATCTCTAAAACTCTATCAGATAAATGGGAACTTCCAAGTTCAAGTATGTACCCTCAGGGACAGAAACCACACGGGCATGAGAGCATCTGGTTAAATTTCCTGAGCAAAATACAGCTTTTCTCCACACTGACCACATCCTTCATTACAGTAACCAGAATTCATTTCCCAAAATCCAAACACAATTCCAGGTAGTAGAACTAATAGATTATTAAAAAAAAAAAAAAAAAAAGGTATACGACTAACTCAGACTATCCCAAAAAATGTTATATGGCCACCTTTAGGAGGATCATTTGTTTTGCATACAAATCATTCAACAATTGCTTAGCTAGATCTCATTCTGAAGTATATATCTGCAACCATAACAAATTAGTAATGCTTGTACTTGAATATCATTAAAATCAGCATTTAAAAATCATTAGTATGATGAATAAAAAACATATATTCTTTTTGGTTTCCTCCCAACTTCAAAAATTAAATATATATATAAAACCTGATAAACTTATCAATAACCTAAAGCTTTTCACATTCATTGTGTCAGTTGCATACAAATAAACCTTTTCAACACGAAAATATATTCCAAAATATTATTTGGATGTTGTCAGATGCAGCTGGCTCAGTCATGAGCACATCACGTTGAACTAACTAAGGAATAGCTTCTTTCACTGTGTCTGCAATACAATCCTGCTCCACAGGACAGTTTCAATACAAGCCTCACTCTAGGCTCCTCACTTCGAAATACAGATCAGAAAATGGAGCTTTACAAAGGGAGACAGCAGAAGATAAAGGCTCAGGACGCATTTCAGACAGTCCTGCCTGTTGGAGATAAACAACTGGAAATCCCCAGAGCAGCTAGCCAAGCACATCCCACCTTATCAACCTGGAGGGCAGGTGGGGAGGCTCTTACCGTGGAGAGCTCATCGCATCCCAGCAAGTTGTAGTAATCTTCCAACTCCTCGGCTCGGCAGCTCAGCACCGCATCCATCTGCGCTCAGCACAACCTGGATGCCAAGCGCACGCCGGGGTTTCAGAGCAGACCGGGAGCGAGGCAATTCCCACGCAGCTCTGGAGCTCTCTCGCACACACACACACACACGCACCCTTGGCCGCGGCTCCCCGCCCGCCCCTGGCCCCGCAGCACGCCAATCCGCTTCAACCGCGGCCGGCAATGCTCCCTGGGATCTGTAGTTGTCAAAGCCACGCAACCTGCAACCCTGGGGCCGGGCCAGGCCGAGAGCTCTGCATGTGAACTAAAATCCACCTGCGCTGGAGATTGACATCATGCCATTGCCTATAGCCTCTTAATACAAGGCACATACTTTCCTACCTTGCCAAAGCCTCTCAGAGTGGATCTTTCTTCTTTGAAGGCTACACCCCTGCTCTTCCAACAGCTCTTGTACATCACTTGCATCCTGGCAGAATTAAGACTGTGAAAAGACAATGTGAAATCTTGCCTACTATTGAATTAGAGACTGTCTCAAGCTGAATTTCTGTCATGTTGTGTCTTGAAGGTCTATGCTGTGTGCAACACAGATCCCTTGCAAAACTCATCTTACAATGAACTGAAATGCCTCCAATTTTGATTAGAGCCAAGGCCTCAGTCTAGCAAAGACTACAGGTTAAGTGCAGTGTCTCCTCTGATCTGCTGCTGCAGAAAGATCCCTTCCCAGGTATAATGCTCTCAGCCTGCTCAAGTCTTTCCTCTGGACCCTAACCAGCTCTCATTTCACTCATCCCATCCCCACAAGAGCTTTGTAATCCCAAATGTTTTGTGTCATTAAATATTACAGATCCTTAAAACTAACTCTTACAAATAGTGATACAGCCTGAGATGCAGTGTCCTCCTAGGAGTCTGTGACCAAGGCTGGAACAGGGATGAGTTAATGAATGAAGGACCCAGTGGCCAATCAGAACCATTTGTATAGGACAGAAAAGAAAGCCTTTTAGCAAGGGATCATGTAAATATTTAAATAGCTTGTGCTTTAGGGGAGGATCAAAACCAAACAGCTGTCCCTCTTCCCAACAGCACTCCCGGCAAATTGTCCCTGTCCAAGTGCTGCTGGCTATTTACATAAGGTGAAAGGGAAGGCTCTTTAACCCTTTCCCCTCCAGCTCTCAGATGCTGTTAATGTGCTGCAAAGGGAACTTGGCAAAACAAAACAAAAAAGGTTGGACTTGGACAACAAAACCCTGTGACTCACAAACTGCTTGATCACAGGGAATTTGCTTTCTGAAGCCTTGGTCCTGCTATACTCCTGTCTCTGAATTCAGACCAAATAAACAAGGGTTTTGAGCCAAACTGCAGCAAACTTGTGCCTGCCCCCTCTCACCCCCCCGAGGTTTCCAGCACATGGGCACAAAGGGTCTCAAACCACACGGGACTGCTCCTATTGACTCCAGGGGGCAAGCCCCAGAGCAAAGCATCGTCAGAAAAAGAAGAGCAGGTGAACCTGTATATAATATGCAGAAAAAAAATTCCAAAACATATTGTTTCCAGGACATCAGCTTTATTTGAGAGGGAATGAGAGCACAGAAGAGAGACTGAGAACACAGGAGAGGGCAGAGCTTAGTGTCTACACGCTGTGGGCAGTGCTGCTCAGTAAATAAAACAGCAAGATCTGGAAATCTCTTATTTTCTTGGATTTTTATGGAAAAAAAATACAAACCATCAGTCTCCCAATACCAGCTCCTCTGAACTGCCTAGAGCTGCTTTGCTTCCCGAGGGCAGGCTACCCATTTCCAAGAAGTTCAAAGCACAATCTAACTCAAAAAACTTTTTCATTTCATGCTCCATCTTTGCTGCAGAAACACTAAAATAACAATATTAAAGCCAAAAATCTCCTACCCTGTGCTAACAAAAGCATCTTGCATGTGCTTTTTAAGAACTCTGAATCTTCCCTCTGTTTCAATAAGGAAAAGGTGTTGCTTGCATACAAATCTGCACAGAATATATATCTTTTTAAATTTATATACCACCTATAAAGTCAGTTACCTATAAAAAAATCCCTTTGAAGAAAAAAAACTATATATATCAACAACTTTAACCTGAAGCATATAAGGAGTTGTTGTTATAAAGGTTTGCAAGGGAGAAGCTCTACCTGTCTCATCTTGGTCTTGCCACTAAACTTCGATTCAGTTGCACTAAATCCACTAAAACTAAACTGCAAATAGTTTGTTATGTCAGGCAATAACAACACGAAATCAAATAATATTTAAATTGATATCCATTCATTTTAGATCAAAATAGAGTGTTGGTAGAAGTCCCAGGAAAGTGTCCAAGTTCTATCCAGAGAAGACTTCCCAGTAGAGACAGCACCTCTGAAAAGCCCCCACGTGGCACCCCGGTATTTCCTGGGGGGAGGACACACTACAGCCTGGCTCCACAATCCACACAGCACAAGAGACCCCCGGAAAACCCCCGGCCCACGCAGCTCCTGGCTGGGCACATCCCACCCGGGAGCACCACCCTGGAACAGAAGGGATTTGGGAGACACGTTACAGCAAACCCCAGTCGCTGCAATTTCCCAGCAGCTCTGCTACGCTACACGGGCTTCGTTCTTAACTTGGCTGTTCCTCAGGTGGGTGTGGAGCCACCCCAGGAGCATCCCTCCCCAGCCCGGCCGGTGCGAAGCCTCTCGCAGCAGCCAGCGGCGCACCACCATCCCCAGCAGAAGCTGTCACCGTGGCAGAGTTTCTCCTCTTACTCTTAGCTCCTTTCTGTTTACAGACGCCGAAGAGCCGCCTGGCACCGCTCGGTGACGCTGCCCGGCCGGCCAAGGAGCCCACGGGGAGACCCGGTCGCGTTCCCCCCGGCACGGTCGCCTCAGCGGGTGCCGCTACACGCCAACCCCACCCCAGGCATTGCAACGCGAGGCCTGGACCGGGCAGCACAGCTTGATCCTCGGGAAGATACCCTCTCCATCTGACACCCCGGACACAGCGACGGAGATCCCGGCGGAGAAGCGCGCTACGGCGTGAGTTCCGGGGGAGAACAGGCGGGGGCCGAGCTCCAGAGGGAGGGAGTTCCCCCATCCCGGGCAGTCCCCACGGCACGGAGCGACCCCGCAGCGCTCGCTGCCACTCCCGGGAAACACCCGTGCGGGTTGCCACGTGAACAGGAGGCGCCATGACGCGGGGCGCGGAGAGAAGCGGCGAGATAGCCGCGCGCTCGTCACGTGACCGCCGCAGCACCGCCCCCGCCTTCCCCCTCCCCTCCCCCACGTGACCCGGTTTGTTGTTGTTGCTGCCTGCGCGGGGCGGGTGCTCGCGTGGGCGGCGGCGCGGTCACGTGGCGGGTTTAAATCGCTCCCTGGGGGTGGGGGAGGGGGCCGCGGCGGAGGCGCTGCTGCGCGCTGCGCCGGGCGCGAGGGGGGCGGCGGTTGCTGCTCCAAGNCCGTCCGGCGCGGCGGAGGACGCGAGAGCCGATGGCGCCGACGGTCGGGCGGCCGAGGAGGAGGACGACGAAGCGGCGGCGGCGGTCTGGAGCGGCGCGGAAAATAGGGCCGCGCTGCGGGGCCTGCCCCGGGCGGAGCCGCCTCCGCAGCCGCGGCAGCGGGGCCGGGGGGAGGGGGCAGAGGCGGCGCCCGGCGAAGACGCGGCGGAGGCGGCCATTGGCTGCAGGCGGGCGCAGNGCATACAAATCTGCACGGAATATATATCTTTTTAAATTTATATACCACCTATAAAGTCAGTTACCTATAAAAAAATCCCTTTGAAGAAAAAAAACTATATATATCAACAACTTTAACCTGAAGCATATAAGGAGTTGTTGTTATAAAGGTTTGCAAGGGAGAAGCTCTACCTGTCTCATCTTGGTCTTGCCACTAAACTTCGATTCAGTTTAGCATCATCTACAACTGATCATTATCCTTTGAACCCAGCAGTCCAGAGAGTTTTCAATCAGTCTAAAGTTGATTAGTCCGGTTCATACCAAAATACATGAAAATATAAAAAAATACTGAATAAATTATTTGTATTAACAGAGCATGGCAGCATTGCCAAATATTCTGTTTTCTGTGAATTCCAGCTTTTAAGTCTACCTTTACCATCTAATCTAGTGCTTAATAATTAGCATATCTATGACCTCTCCTATTGTTAATGTTACTTAAACAATAAAGATTAATGAATTTAATTTCCTTTCTTTCCCATAGCTCCTAAAAATATGAATTCAAACTTTGTTATACTGTTTGGGATTTCTCCTTTCCATGAAGATCTACATTTAACGCACAAAAGTAGTTTTTCACTTTGTCACAGTGATCTGGCTAAGAACTTCACAAAGAAAAGGATCTTCCTGGGGAACTAACTTTTGGCTGGATTGACAGACTCTCTATTAAAGACAGCAAAGAGGAAGTTTAAATTGGACTGGATTTTATGGAGCATTTAATAAGCTTCCATAATGACAGGATCCAGTTATGGGAGTAGAGACACCCAAGTCTGGTTTTAGGAGATTCAATGTGTGTCCAGCTGAA
>VYZU01044360.1:83450-124863 GCA_013401355.1 Ceyx cyanopectus
CCGTCCGGCGCGGCGGAGGACGCGAGAGCCGATGGCGCCGACGGTCGGGCGGCCGAGGAGGAGGACGACGAAGCGGCGGCGGCGGTCTGGAGCGGCGCGGAAAATAGGGCCGCGCTGCGGGGCCTGCCCCGGGGGGAGCCGCGTCCGCAGCCGCGGCAGCGGGGCCGGGGGGAGGGGGCAGAGGCGGCGCCCGGCGAAGACGCGGCGGAGGCGGCCATTGGCTGCAGGCGGGCGCAGTGTTCAAACGGGGCGGCCGAGGCGCCGGCGCTACATCCCGGTGAGGAACCCATCCCTTCCTCCCTGCGCTCGGCCCGCCGGGACGGGCCGCGGGCTCTCTCCGGGCAGGCGGGGCCGGCTCTCCCGCCTGGCGACAGCGGCTGCCGCTGCGGAGAGAGCGCCCCGAGTAGCGGCTACTCCGTGCGCGGGCGGCACCCGAGCTCGTATCGCTCAGTGCGGCTCGGGCGGGCTCCGCGCCCCATCCTAGCGATTCTCACTGATCGCTCCTTGTGCTGGGCTTGGTAGAGGAGGCGACTCCGCTTCCCTTTCTAAAAACGTTTCTTTTGCCGGCAACTAGGCACTGACAATGACAAATCCTAAGCCCCGTTTCCTTATCCCAGTGGCTGCTGCGATAATCATTTAGTGTCCTGGAAACTTACACAGAGCACGGGACCAGCAGTCTTGAACAAGCCTTTAACTCGAAGTTGGGTTGAGGTTTCAGTGACTGCAGCACCAAACTAAACTGCGATCTTCTAAAAAAGTTGTTTTGCGGGTCGTGTTTGAATCAATCTGGGCAGCACCAGGGTGAAAGCACCTTGCCTGGCAGCCCTGAAACAGGTTTCATGGTGCTTTTTTTGTTGCTTATTTGGGTTTTTTTAAGCTACCTTAAAAAAAAACCAAACTAACCCAAAGAGCACTGCATTCTGCCAGTGAAGTCTTTACATTTTATCCTAACTTCAATTAAAGATGTTTTACTTTAACTACATAGTAAAAACTACAGAAAATTTCTGCCCGTGCAAAAGCAATCCACAAGGGGACAGAGCTGTAGGAGAATCTTGGAATAACCTCGGTATTTATTGGAATAGCCCCAGAGTGAAGCCAATGATCTTTCTGATCGATAGGAAGTCTTTTTGCTCAAGTTACCTAGAGCCTCAGGCGTGTTTTGCTTATTGCTGGCAACTGTTGCCTTTATTTCTTTGGGGAACAGCACAAATAGATGGTGGGGTGATACAGTTTGACTGCTACTTTATTTTAACCTGCTGGTGTCACAGTGTTTCGTTTAAGAAGCCAGTGTGACCTGTATGTGATGTGCCTTTAACACCCTTTGCTTGCTTTATAAACAGAAATATTGTTTAGTAAAACTTGCACTTCACAAGTGTTATGCTCAACTTTCTCCTCCATGCTTTTTGCATATGGTCACTGACTTCACACACCAGGAGATGGAAGGGAAATGCTGTCAATATGGAAATTAGTAATAAAAAATGTCAGTGATAAGCTCTGGTCTCAGAGGAACCAGACAGCAAGAGCAAACACCACATTTGTCCTCCACCTCTTTCTCATCAGAATAAAGTATTTATGCCAATGAGGGAAAGAATGGGCTGACAATCTCTGAATAAAAAATGCTGGTATTTTGTGGTGTTCTTTATTTTAAAGTGAAGTAATATAGCTGTAGTATTGTAGGGGCTTATTCAAGTAGAGATTAAAAGCTATTATAGTGATTCTTTGCTTTAGAGATCCTGACTGAAACTTGTTCTTTCTGCATGGTCTTAGATTTTCAACAAATTAAGCTGCAGTTGGTGTGGCTATTTCTAATAAAGCCTATTATAAAAGAAAAAAAAAGCTTACTCTAAATGCTAATAAGTTGCTCAAGTTACTTTTTAAATTTCCCCTTAATTGTTGGCTTAGTGCTGCATGCTGCATGACAGGTACCTTGGTTTTTGGAGTCCTGCATCTAGATCTGTGATGAAGTTGGATTGAGTTACTTTGGCTTGAGACCATGAGCTGAGATAAAGTCACTTGAAGCTAAACCCAGCTGCAGGGTAAAATGGACAGCTTAGTGAAGGTGCTTCAAGACAGCACATTTTCTGTCATTGCTGAAACACCAGAAAAGTGTGTGTTGGTCACCTGTTGCAGCTCAGCTTCAAGACAACTGCTTAACACCATTGTGTAAATTACTTGTATCCAAATGTACATTTGTGGAGTTCTAAAATGCTGTGCTCTTAAAACCCAGCCAAAGATTGTCTGGAAATGGTGACACATGTTCATGTTTTCTTATTTCTTGAGTGGGCTGAACGAAGTGAGAATTCAAAGAGGAATTTAATTGTATTGTTAAAACATTTGCTTTTCTTTCAGATACAAAATCCTTAATGCCCAAGACTTCAGAAAATTAAAANTCTAAAAAAGTTGTTTTGCGGGTCGTGTTTGAATCAATCTGGGCAGCACCAGGGTGAAAGCACCTTGCCTGGCAGCCCTGAAACAGGTTTCATGGTGCTTTTTTTGTTGCTTATTTGGGTTTTTTTAAGCTACCTTAAAAAAAAACCAAACTAACCCAAAGAGCACTGCATTCTGCCAGTGAAGTCTTTACATTTTATCCTAACTTCAATTAAAGATGTTTTACTTTAACTACATAGTAAAAACTACAGAAAATTTCTGCCCGTGCAAAAGCAATCCACAAGGGGACAGAGCTGTAGGAGAATCTTGGAATAACCTCGGTATTTATTGGAATAGCCCCAGAGTGAAGCCAATGATCTTTCTGATCGATAGGAAGTCTTTTTGCTCAAGTTACCTAGAGCCTCAGGCGTGTTTTGCTTATTGCTGGCAACTGTTGCCTTTATTTCTTTGGGGAACAGCACAAATAGATGGTGGGGTGATACAGTTTGACTGCTACTTTATTTTAACCTGCTGGTGTCACAGTGTTTCGTTTAAGAAGCCAGTGTGACCTGTATGTGATGTGCCTTTAACACCCTTTGCTTGCTTTATAAACAGAAATATTGTTTAGTAAAACTTGCACTTCACAAGTGTTATGCTCAACTTTCTCCTCCATGCTTTTTGCATATGGTCACTGACTTCACACACCAGGAGATGGAAGGGAAATGCTGTCAATATGGAAATTAGTAATAAAAAATGTCAGTGATAAGCTCTGGTCTCAGAGGAACCAGACAGCAAGAGCAAACACCACATTTGTCCTCCACCTCTTTCTCATCAGAATAAAGTATTTATGCCAATGAGGGAAAGAATGGGCTGACAATCTCTGAATAAAAAATGCTGGTATTTTGTGGTGTTCTTTATTTTAAAGTGAAGTAATATAGCTGTAGTATTGTAGGGGCTTATTCAAGTAGAGATTAAAAGCTATTATAGTGATTCTTTGCTTTAGAGATCCTGACTGAAACTTGTTCTTTCTGCATGGTCTTAGATTTTCAACAAATTAAGCTGCAGTTGGTGTGGCTATTTCTAATAAAGCCTATTATAAAAGAAAAAAAAAGCTTACTCTAAATGCTAATAAGTTGCTCAAGTTACTTTTTAAATTTCCCCTTAATTGTTGGCTTAGTGCTGCATGCTGCATGACAGGTACCTTGGTTTTTGGAGTCCTGCATCTAGATCTGTGATGAAGTTGGATTGAGTTACTTTGGCTTGAGACCATGAGCTGAGATAAAGTCACTTGAAGCTAAACCCAGCTGCAGGGTAAAATGGACAGCTTAGTGAAGGTGCTTCAAGACAGCACATTTTCTGTCATTGCTGAAACACCAGAAAAGTGTGTGTTGGTCACCTGTTGCAGCTCAGCTTCAAGACAACTGCTTAACACCATTGTGTAAATTACTTGTATCCAAATGTACATTTGTGGAGTTCTAAAATGCTGTGCTCTTAAAACCCAGCCAAAGATTGTCTGGAAATGGTGACACATGTTCATGTTTTCTTATTTCTTGAGTGGGCTGAACGAAGTGAGAATTCAAAGAGGAATTTAATTGTATTGTTAAAACATTTGCTTTTCTTTCAGATACAAAATCCTTAATGCCCAAGACTTCAGAAAATTAAAATTTCACTAAAGTCAACATAAAGCCCACAGAAGCCCTGTACTGTGATAGCAAATCCTGCAGTAAATCTATTGAAGGCTTAAAAGCCTATCTATAAGCTCAGAAATAGAAGTTTTCTGTGTCTCAGTGACAAAAGTGCCTATTTGCAACTCTTTGCAGTTGAATTTAAAAATACACAATGTTAGGGTTTATGGTATATTTAAATACATGTGCCACTTGGCTCAAGCATAACCCATCCTTGTGCTGTCTTGCAGATAACTTCCTTTTTAGTGATGAAATCATAGCCAATGGTTTTCACTCCTGTGACAGTGATGAAGATGACAGAGCCTCCCATGCAAGTTCTAGTGACTGGACCCCAAGACCACGTATAGGTAGAAGCCTATATCATGTTCTTAGATGCTCTTTGCCTTGGGGAAGTTACTTATTTCTTCCCAGACTTCAAATGAGTTTTCCTGTTGAAATTAGTGGCAGTTGCTGCTTTTGAGCAGCTTGGAGTTGTTGACTGTATTCTCTGTTATTTAAGGAGTTTAAAAGAACCTCTTGAACTTGCTGTATTTTGATTAAACTTGGCAATCCTGTTATCATCCCTATTAAAAGCATCAGCCCAGACTCACTAAACTGGAGACATTAATGGCATACTTCCAGCCTGTTTACCTGGTATTCATTCTTTAAAGGACAAGATGATGATTCTTGTCAGATTTGTGCCAATCTGTAGGGCTCACTGCCCTGTGTTACACCAGTGTTAGTACAGGCTGCATATACATTGCATTTAGCAATGGATAAGTTAAACAGAGCAGTTAGGAACTCAGTAGGAAGTTCTTGCCTCTCACAGAGCCAAGATAACTGGTCACTTCTGATTTCTGTGACATAGTGACCTTCAGGCTGCCCTGGGGCTGGGACTTGAGGTCTGTCTTACAGGGGCATGCTAATGCCACAGCACTCATCTGGCTACTGCTGCTGACAATAACAGCAAGAAAACACTTTAGAACATCACAGCATTCCAATTAAAATCTGCCCATGCCTGTCTTTGCTGATCCCTCATTACTGGATCACTTCTGGTACCTGTAACAGCTCTCTGGATGCACTGTGACTAGGGATGGCTACTGGGGCCCATGTAGCATCTTGAGATTCACCTGTTTTCCTTATACTGCTCTAATTTCAAGTGTCTCTTGAAAGATTGATTTGATGGCTTTAGGAGGTCATGTCTGGAACCATTGGTGTTAGACTACTCAAGGACCAGAATCCATGGATTGATGGGACCTCTTTGTCTAAAGTGGTTTTATAATATAACTAGAAAATATACATGTTTGTTTTCTATTCAAATTACTAATGTAAGTATCTTACAAAATGTTGGAAAAATACAAGTGAAGATATGGAGATACATTGTGAAAATCTGGTTGCTAAATAAGTGGACCTCTTATCAAGTTGACTATGAACTGGAATTTCTGCCTTGATTAACCTTCTGTGAAATCCTTCATGGGTTGATGTAAAATAATAAAGTAAAAACCTCAGCTAAACCATCACTTCAGAATTTAGACCAAAACATCCAGGGCATTTGATGAATGAAGCATCAAATTGGATTAATAAGATTGTAGTAGCTAGCATTAATAAAAGGGATCATAATAATCTGAAATACTTGACTCCATTTAATTTACTGCTTTGTTTTGGTTTTTTTTTTAGGTCCCTACACTTTTGTTCAGCAGCATCTTATGTTGGGTACAGACCCACGGACAATTCTGAAAGACCTCCTGCCAGAAACAATCCCTCCACCCGAGCTGGATGACATGACCCTGTGGCAGATTGTTATCAACATTCTTTCAGAGCCACCAAAAAGAAAGAAGAGGAAAGATATCAATACCATTGATGATGCTGTGAAACTGCTACAAGAATGCAAAAAAATCATGGTCCTGACTGGAGCTGGGGTAGGTACTGCTGCAGTGACAGAGAATATACAGCTGCCTAAACACTGACCCAGGGCCTGACAGCATGGGCTGCTGTGACCCACCAAGGTCTGCAGGCAGGTAGCTGTGCTGGATGGGCAGAGGAGCCACAGCTGCCCCAGAACATGGCACACTGCAAGACCAGAGCTCAGGGTGGAAATTACAAAACCTATATTCATACATATTTAAACTCTTAGACACTTGCTTCTGTGCAAAACAGGGAATAAAATCACATCTATTCCAGAACATTTTCTATCCTAGTCTATCCAGCTTTACACCCATGTGCCAGCTCATGGTACCAAACCTGATCATTTTTTGCTTCTGTTGATACACAGAGGGTGTGACAGCATTGACAAAAGAGGAGTAATGCAAATGAGCTTGTCAGACAACACTGCTTCTGTTAACCCATCTTGCTATTGCTGTAATCTGTCAGACACCTGGTTCTGCTCCTCCCATAGCATTTTGGGGGTGATCTGAAACAATACTGTATTTCCTGCAACAATGATTTGATAAACAGCATTTATGAAAAAGGGTTTATCAAAAGTATTTATTTTGTTACTCTGGTAGCTTGTAAAAATAAAACCAACCACCTTGTCCAAGCCTAACCTGGCAAATCAATAAACACTCACTAACCAAATTTAATGCAGCAGCTTACATTTTTGTTGATTTTTTACAAAACTTTCAAGTAGTAAAAGTAAGTTCTGAACTCCTGATGGCCAGATCACTTTTCAGACTGCACCCATGTATTTCAGGTGTCTGTGTCTTGTGGAATACCTGACTTCAGATCCAGGGATGGCATCTATGCACGCCTGGCTGTGGACTTCCCAGACCTTCCTGACCCACAGGCCATGTTTGATATCGAATACTTCCGAAAGGACCCCAGGCCATTTTTCAAGTTTGCAAAGGTATGGCTGTCCAAAAGTCCTTCTTTTGAAAGACAAGCAAGATGAAAATGCATTCATCAGATAGAAAACTCACTGCTAACAAAATGGCATCTTGGTTTATTTTTTATAAGTATGTTAATCTATTAAATTGATTTGAATGCGAGGCCTCATTCAGTGGCATATCTCCCTTCTTGTATCAATTCTAGATCCTCAGTCATTATCTGAAACACTTATTAGCCTTTTGACAAGTACTTAGAAGTATTTCCTTTTAAAAGCTTTTTCCTTAAGCTTTGTTTATCCCATACAGTTCTAGATTATTACTCTAATCTCAGGTAGATAAATAAAAACTTGTAGTTATTTGATCAAACCTGCTGCTGCAAACAAACAAAAGACTATTAAGAATCTTTTGGCCAGCATGTGAGTCATGTGGAAAGCAGTTTTAGGCACTAAAAAGTTTTTGTTTCAGATTTTGATACAGCTGTCACAAGGATCTTTACATCTTATCAAATAAAAGCTTTTTTACAGGGACTGTGTTTGCTTAAAAGGGAGAACACAACAGATTTTTGAAAGATGGATGGTGGTGATATTAAACAGTTTAAAAAGCAGTGAGCACATCTTTGAGACAAGAAGAAATGGTAGAGCTGTAGACATGTAGAAAAAAAAATGTTTGCATTTAGTCTGGAATTTTCTTGGTACAAAAAAAATACCAAAACCACAATGTAAGAATTTCTGCAGTAAGGAAAAATCCATCACTGCTAGTTCTGCTCACTCTTTCTTCCCTTCACTCGGAATTTATACTACTGCTGTATTATGGTATAAATACTGGAAAACAAAACTGAATGCATTCTTCAGCTGCTTGGGTTTCTCTGAAAGCCTCCTGTCCTGATATTAACATATTCTGGTGTTCATTATATACCCAATTCTTTTGGTTTTTAATATTTAGAGAAAAAAGGCAAACAAAACCCCCAACTTATTTGAAGCCTCCCTATACACAGGTTTTACCAGAATAATCCAAATCCAATTTGGCCAACAATTTACTACTAAAATAATTTCTCCTCTTTCTGTCCATCAGCTCACAATATTGATTTCTTATTCCATGAAATTTGAAGTTCAGTGGCAGAACATGTCTTGCTTCTTCATACTAAGACAGAAAAGCTTTTAGGCCCATATGAATATCTGATTGTGTAACAGCACTCTGAGCACTCATTGATCATTGCTGCATTTAACCCCAAAGACACAGGGAGCTTCAGAATTATCAGTAATTTGAAATATTTCAGGGAAAACCAAATATTTTCAAAAAACCTCTTGTTTGTTAATACTCAGGCTGTATTGTAGCTGAAGGCAGAGTTGTCAAAGGCAGTTTAACAGTTCAATGTGTGCTAGAACTTTTGGTTCAAGTATCTACTGGTAATGCAGCAGCAGCAGCTTCTTTCTAACTTCCTTTTGGCCAGTGACTCTTGCACTTGTGCAAAAGCGCCTCACTCCCCCCCAGGTGAGACTCCAGCCCAGGTGCTGTTCAGTGGTGAGAGTGACTGGAAAGCAGAGGGTCTGGAATTCCAATTCCTCCTCGTCACACAGCAACAAGAGCTACCACCTGGGGTGGTCAGGTCTAGACAGAGGTGCCTAAAGTGGAGTTTCACCTGGGTGCCCATGTTTAATTTTTCCATTTGGCAGGTTCCTTGTTCACTGGGAGCAAACATCAAGTCATTCTACAGAAGTGTCTGCATTTTTTCTCATCTGCTCTTTGCACACACCTGCCCCTGCACTGTGAGCTCGTGGAGGGGCTCAGCCTCTGTCAGCACAGTGGAAGGGCTCTGTAAGCCACACAGTGTCTTCCCTTTTATACCCAATGCCACTGCTTTCTGGCTTTCCATCTTCTAGGAATGGATAATGAGGAGTAAAAACTGCTTATCCCAAACCACAAATCCAGAATACAAAATTCCTCATGGAATTTTTGCCAGCCTGTAGTTAAACCATATATGTTTCTGATAACTACTGAGGTTACTTAACACTTGCAAAGGAAAAAACCAAAAGTTTTCCTATTGCATAATTCTCCAAAAAGACCCCAAACTCTACCTTTATGCAGTGTGAAGAACAAAACCAGCTTGTATGCAGCAGTTCATCCTGCTGTGATCAGGAGCTCAGCAACTGAAAGGAGTGGGATGCAAGAGAAATGGCAGAATGCAAAGGGAGTGACAATATTAACTGCTGACATCATCATTACTGATAATATTCAGTTCTCTCTGTATTGCTGCAGTTGGAACAAAGACCTTGTGTGTCCATTTACACTTTCTAACACAATTCTGAATTCCCTAGGAGATCTATCCAGGACAATTCCAGCCATCTCTCTGTCACAGGTTCATAGCTTTGATGGATAAAGAAGGAAAACTGCTTCGCAACTATACACAGAACATAGACACCCTGGAACAGGTGGCAGGAATCCAGAGGATAATACAGTGTCATGGTGAGTGGTTTGACTTCCACTTTTCCTATTTGATGTGTAGGAATGGTTTTTTACTGGTGCATGTGACACAGTTATCACTATTGGATTTAATTATTGTCATTGGTATCTGTCTACATTCAGCCCATAGGAGCTAAACTATGGCAGCTGCTCTCTCACCTGATGACCCCTCCCCAGCCAAGAAAAGGAAAAGGAGAGGAAACCCATAGGTTGAAATGAAAAGAGATAAAACACCCAGACCAATACCAGTATAAACCAAAGACAGTTAAACTCACCCCAGTGAATGTACTGCAGTCACAGCAAACAGGAAAGCAGCCCTTGGGAGCAGAATGGCAAAGGAACCCCTGCAGACACGAGGAGAAGGCTGGGTGGAATCAGAGGAAGCCCAAGCAGGAGACTTCCCTTTTTATGCTGATCATGAGGTTTCTGGGATGGGAGGCACCTGTAGCCAACTGGGATCAGCTGCCCTGGCTGGGGGCAAACTGCTACCAGACCATGGCTAGCTTGGGATTCTGTCCCTGCAAAACCAGGATGCTGGCTCTTGGCTATAAATCCTCTGCTTTTTAAATGTTGAAGAGTTTTTAAAGTAACTTAAGTATTCAAATGAGAAGGGTCCCAAACAGAAATGCTTCTTTCAGAAACTACACTTGGGATTATACAGTAGTCTGAGTGAAAGACTTTTTAAGGAAAAGGGAACAGAAAATTAGTTCTTAAAATGCACATTTGGATCATTTAATAGACTTCTGGCAAGCAAAACATTTAAAAGCAGTATTGGCACGTTTGTAAGACCCATTTGTCCAGTTCCTCCTTCTCCAGGGATCAAACTCACTTGGTTTCCTTACCTACAGTGCCAGGTTCCTTTTTTCAGCCAAAGCAGACATGGTTCTGTCTTGGTCCTGGTGTGACAAAGCAGCACACCATAGAATCCTGCTTGTCAACCCAAATTTAATGTTAATTTCCATCTGTGCCCAGTGAGATGTGAAGGGTTTTTTTGTCATCGTTCTGTATGAGGGATTTACCATTAATTTTTTGTGTGGCTGTGTTTTTGCACATCACTGCCACACTCAAGCTTCCCATTTTTTCTGTTGCACACTACAGTAATTTGGTTTCAGACTATCTTTAGTAAATATCCTGTACAAGTTGATTTAAAATTTAGACATTTTTAATGAGGAGTTTGAGGCTTTTGGAGATCAGCAGAGGTCATTTGGAGCACAGGAGGCTTTACCTGATGTACAGTGATGCTGCTCTCTAACAAATGCTACCTGACTGACAGCAGTGGCCAAAGAGAAACCGAAACTGTTATGTAAGGGTTCAGACTGCTGTATTTATTATTTTTTTTTGCCTAGCTGTGGCAATGGCAAGTTAATAATGAGTGTACTAAATGACAAGGAACATTGTCATGATTTGTAGTGTTCATCTCTGAACCTTTGAACCCATTTTACCCTGCAGACCTGCAGCTAAGTTGTTCCTGTGTAAACTACTGTATCTTAGATGCATTTTCTGAATTTCAATTGCCTGTTGCTATACATGTCTGGAATTAGACCAGAGCCCTTGCTGTTGCTGTAGCTGAATGAGAAGAGTCTGCTGGCTACACATGACTTATGCACAGGGCAGCATAACTTCTTGAGTCCTGCTGAGCCTGGAAAATAACTCACATTAGGGAGCTGCAAGTAGGTAGCAAGATGCCTCAGACAGGGTTCAGCTCTGCTAGACAGACAGCCATGTCCCTAAAAAAGATTAAAAAAAAGATGTAAAGAGGCCTACATTATGACTATGAACAAATCCTAATGAGCAGGCTGTCACACTGCCTGGAGCCTTTGGAGTCACTCAAGTTCTGGGAGCTGCAGTTCTGTTCTCCTCTGCTTGTATGTGCTTGCACAGACTGGGACACAATATCATTTGTGTTGACATGCATGTGGTACATCACTCCTAATACAAGATTTCTGCTCACTAACATCTAGAACAACTACTTTTAGTACTACAAATATCTTCTCTTAATTGTACATTACTGTTCAGTATCTGATTTTTATAGCACTTCAACGTAACAGCCTTTGTGTCAAAGCAGCTTAGGCAAAAAGACCAAATCTGACTGACTGAAAAATCCTTATTTCTACTCTGTGGGTTTTCTCCTCAGGTTCCTTTGCAACAGCTTCCTGCCTGATCTGTAAATACAAAGTTGATTGTGAAGTTGTTCGAGGAGATATCTTCAATCAGGTAACAAATTTACTTTTAACTCACTCCAGCTTTCTAATAAGTAATTCTCTCTCAAAAAAAAAAAATCAAAAATATCCAAAAGACCACACTGAATTGCTTAAAAGAGGCTACATATCTTTGCATGTATTTCATAAAGGTGCCTATCTGTATTTTAGCATTTACTATTTAAAAGTGAACCCAAACTAAACCCAGTCATGCTCATACTGTGCAGCAGCAGGGAGGTACTGAGAAATCAGAACCATCCATGAGTCCACTTTTAATGGTGCCTCTGGGAAAAGCAGAGGTTAAAATGGTAAGTAGAAAACTGACTTGATACCTGGTTGATGTTCATCTGCCCTCACAGTCACACATTCTTAGCTACTGATAATATCAGCTGCTCTTTAACATTATCTACATTTAAAAATCCAACTAAACAGTAGATGATGCCTGGAGAAATTGCTAACTCCAGGTCTGAGCAAGGCAGAGGCTCACATGAGATGTTGGACGTTGCTTTCTAAGACTTCTGAACTCTTCTATGTTCTGAACTCCTCACATCTGGGTGTGAAGTGCCCCAGGGCCAAGGCAGGAGTTTGTTCTGCTGTCAGAACAGATGAACCTCTGGCTCGTGGCACCCTCCTGGCCCTTCTTCCCCTTCTTCTGAAGGAACAAATGGAAGGGGACTCTCTTTCTGCCTGTTATTTTGATAAATGCTGAGAGTCCACAGCTGCAACTTCAGATGAGAAACATGAAAGGGATGTAAATCTTTCAGGTATTGCATTTGAAATGGAACTTTCAGAAGAGATGCTGGAGTTAAAGAAATGTGAATTTCCTAAGCCTGAAGCTTTGTAACACTGAAATACTGAATGTGAAATCTCACTTACTTTGCCATTAAGAGTATCATTTTTGAGAACTTCCTATCTTACAGATGTTTGCTGCTCTTTTACCTTCAAAGCCAGCTGGTTGGAGTTTAGGTTTTCTTCCTTCTAAACAACCTTCTTAAGCAAATTGTCATTTTCTGCTTTGGTTGTTAGCAGTCAGGTCTCCCTTTCCTAACAATAATTTAACAGTTATACATTCATATGCTGAACTCAACTTCTGCCCCAGTGGCTCATCCCTGCCAGTGGTCAGTGATGGAAGCATGGGGAAGTGAAGGAGCCTGGAGCCACACATAATGAGAACTAAGAGGCTTCCTACTCCCAAGATGAGACTGAAGGAGCTTTTTACACCCCATCTCTCAGACCAAAATTACTGTTGCCAGGTATCTCTTTCCAGGCTAGGCCCCTTAGCTGTAATAGTGAATTATTTTCATAATGCAAGATAAATCTGATTATTAAAAATACAGTTCCATACAACAAGAAATAGAGCTATTGAAAGAAAACATATCCTTCTGCCTTTATGCCTGAGAAAAAACGTTCTATTTGCCTAATAATGTTCTATTTATGTCTAATTAGTTCTATAGATTAATTTCTATTTGAGATTGTCTGTTTAGAAACTGACCCATGTCTTGCTGCTGCTTTTCATTCTTTTCCCACTTCCAAGCTAACATGCTGGTCCCCTGGAGCACAGTTCCTTCTCTTGGTTGCTGTGCACAACCAAATAGCAGAAGGTCTCCAACTTAGGAAGAAAAGGCCCAACACGTAGAAAACATGCACCAGCTTTTAGATATTCTTAAACCAGTGTAATCTCTACTCACCTCAGTTTTGATACACAGGTACCAGCAGTAGGCAATGAAAAAATCCACTTCTCCTTCATTAGCCACCAGCAGAGGTGGTGGGGTTGTGGGGAGCTCCTTCTGGAGGGACAGGACCCTAGGCAATGGAGTGGCCACCATCTAGTGTTAACTTCTTGATATCAATCAGTTCTTAGAATAGGTCTTCCCCCTTTCTGAGGATTAGCAGAGAAGCTGGTGAGTAGTGCAGTGTTGAAACACATTTCTGGACCCCTTGCAGTGTCTCCCATGATTAGGATAGGAACAGCCTTGCTCTAGTTACTGCTTCATAAGTCATTGGACTTCCCATGAGGCAGGATGGAAACAGAATATTACTTGTCTCTCTAAATCAAAAGCTAGAGGTCTTCACATCTTCCTCCTAATACAGAGCAAATTATTTTCTCTCCTTAAGCTTCCAGCTGAAGGTACAAATGCATCACTGACATTACCAGCAGAGACAGCAGGGTCAGAAGCCTCAGAGGTGGAAGCTGTTTGTGCTCTGAGCTCTTTCCAATAGGGAATGATCCCAGGGAAATGGCTGAGGCTCATTCTGCCCCCCTGCTCCTTTGTGGGGAATTCTCAGTGGGCTGCCCATGGCTACTGGATGCTCTTTAGCTTCAGTACTTGCTGATGTGGTTTCCTCTATACCAGCTGCTGGTTCTTGTGCCATACTGCTTCTTACACATCCCTCCAGCAAGGTTTTCTTCAAGGAAGGATTGGATTCTTTGAAGACTTATGATTTTAGGAAAGGTCCTTTAACACTAGAGAAAGGCCTTTTACATTTTCTCATTTGGCAAGCATTGTCTTTTGTCCTCCTGAAGGCATCCATCAACTAGTTCTTTGATGTAAACTAAGAAGTTGTGTATTGTTTTGTTCTGCATGTTCTCTGTAGAAGAGGGAGTTGTTCTGCATTTAAATAGCAGTTCTCATACGTTTTCTTACTACAGCTTTACATAGCACTGATTTGCTTTTGATGACTACTATAGGATTGCAGATATTTAGCTGCTTAGATTTATTCTGGGGTATAGAATGGGAACTATTTGAAAGAAAAATTGCTCAGTAGTAACTGAAATTATCTGTACGTGCATCACTCACCTTCTTGCTTCTCTTCTCTCTGCCTGTGTGCTAGCCCCCTGCTGCAGTGCCACAGTGCTTTCTGTGGTAACACACCTACCTGTCTTCTGGTTAGCAGAGGGGTCAGATCACAGAATGGAAACTGACAGGGAAATCTAAGGCTCTGCTCCAACTAAAATAAGCAAAATAGATTCCTCTTAAATAGAAGTAGTTACTCATTGGTGCCCAGCATGACTTCTGGACTTGGTGGTGTGGTGTAGCTCTGAGTGGTTTCTCCCTTTTGAGTTAAGAGGACCCCTCTCCCCTCCTGCTGCAGTGGTGAAGGCTGGAGTGAGTCCAGCAGACCCACAGAAGGGCTGGAATGAGGAAACATCACTGGAGCTTCCTCCTCCTTTGCCAAAATCAGCCACCGTGAATTGCTAGAAGAGGTTCTGAAGGGTGAGGTTCTGAAGGGAAGGGTGCAGGCCTGCAGAGTAGTAATGAAGTTGTCCTGCTGCAGGTTGTGCCCAGGTGTCCCAGGTGTCCCCCCGAGGAGCCCCTGGCTATCATGAAGCCAGACATTGTGTTCTTTGGGGAGAACCTGCCCGAGCAGTTCCACCGCGCCATGAAGTACGACAAGAACGAAGTGGATCTCCTCATTGTCATTGGCTCTTCACTCAAAGTGAGACCAGTTGCTTTGATTCCAAGTAAGTCACTACTTCTGGGAATGTTTTCTTCACAAGTTTAGGATCAAAACTGAAAGGCTCAGCTAAGGACTCAAAAAGGTGCTTGTGGCCTGGTTCAGGGAAGAAACTGCATTGTGTAGTTTTCCCAGATGAAAGATTGCCCAAATAAAGCTGAAATGCACAGTGAGGTAACAAACTGTAAGTGCTTGTTCTGGGCTTTGGGCAAATCTCAAGGTAATGAAATATCTGAAAAACTACTGCGGAAACTTGAATGTCTTCTGAGATTCAATTAATTCCTCTCCCTGCTTGTAATATGTTTGCTGAGTTTACCTGAAAGAGTCAGAAAGGAATCATCTTTTAAAAGATAAATGTAGCATTAAAAGAATCAGATGAAGCACATCAGGTATCTAAGTCAGTACTTAATAATGATCCAAAGTGGGCATTATACACCATGTCACCATTTGGATCCTTACCTTTTACAAGTGATCTAGACAAATATCTCTACTAATACATGTTAGAGAAAAATGCCCTTAAGCAAGGCAGAGAACATACCATGAGAGGTGATTTATTTCCCTGCTGAGCAGACTTACTGGTACTAAGAAATCCTCTCAAGGTAAAAAACTTCTTCCTGATATCCAGTCTAAACCTACTCTTCTCTGATTTAAACCCATTCCGCCTCATCCTTGACCAAGCAGTGCTGTCAGTCAGTATCTCTGCATGCTCCTCAGGGATGGAGCAGAGGAAGGCTTTCCTGAAGGCAGGATAGGTTACAGGAGGCACAGCACCTCCCTCTGCTGCTCTGCCATTTGAGCTTTGCTTGTCTTCCCAATCTGGTCAGGTCTGTTGGCAGGTGAAAGAATGAGAAGTCTGAGGAGCCAGGCTTTCTAATGAGACCTCTGCTGAGTGCAGCTCAAGTGACTACCCTTAAATTCTCTTTTCTCTCTGCAGGTTCCATCCCCCATGAAGTGCCTCAGATGTTAATTAATAGGGAGCCTTTGCCTCATCTACACTTCGATGTGGAGCTTCTTGGAGACTGTGATGTTATTATTAATGAATTATGTCAAAGGCTAGGTAGTGAATACACAAAACTTTGCTACAACTCAGTAAAACTTTCAGAAATCACAGAAAAGCCTCCCCGAACGCACAAGGAGCTCGAAATGCACCCCTCTGAGCTACCACCCACCCCTTTAAACATTTCAGAAGACTCTAGTTCACCAGAAAGAATGACTCCTCCAGACACTTTGGTGGTGTCTTCAGAACCCACAGCTGAATGTAAGGTAGAAAACTGTGATCCTGCCTCAGAAACTAAAGGGAGCTGCACAGAGGAAAAGCTTCAGGACACACAGACGTCATCAGCAACACCTGAAAATCCTACTAGTGAACTCATGAACTCTGAAACAATGAAGGAAAATGGATCTAACAATGGAGAAAACAAAGAAAAAAATGAAATATTGAAGAAGTGCTGGGTAAACAGATCTGCAAAAGAACAGATTAGCAAAAGGCTGGATGGTAAGTGTTCATTCCAGTACTCTGCATTTCTTTTTGGCTGATGTGTTTTTCCTAGATGTATTTAAAAGCAGTAAGTTCCCTTGAGGGAATCAGTGCATTTGGGTAGTTACTTTTGCTCAGAGCAATGTCTACATAACTCACTGGTGTATTGAAGCCCATAGGAAATGATTTTGTAATTCCTAATAGGTTTTTATAAGCAGTGATTACATACTCCCTAAAAAGATCAGAGTTGAAGAGCCTGAAGGTAGGTATCAAACAATAACTCAGTTCCTGACACTTTCAAATGTATCTGCAGATAAATTAGTTTGACCTTTAGGTGTTCAGAAGCTGGTCACACTAGGTCATCATTGCACGTGGCAGCAGAAGTGAAAGATGAAGTGGTGATAGGAAAAAAAAAAAAAAGAAAGAAAAAAAAAAAGCAAATCTCACAGCTGGAGCCAGGCACGTGCTGAAGGAAAGGTTGAGTTTCCAAGGAGGCCTTCCCTGGACAGCCTCTTACCTAGAAAACCTGTGTGGATGAAGAGCCAGGTACTGAGTGACAACTTGCCAGAGAAAAGGGTGCCTTTGAACTTTGCCCAGTTCTCTGTGCAGAGGGCTGCAGTTCTGTTACAAGTAGTGGGAATCTAGGTGTGAATGCACACACCAGTGCACAAAGCTGCTGCACGTTAAAGGCTGAATGCTCTTCTCTGTTGGAGGGAAGGAGAAGGAATGCTGAGCTTTCCAGGGAAGCTTCCTAATAAATACTCTGCTATTGGGATCAATGCATTTCTACCATCACCCCCTTTGTCAGGGCAGTTTCCCTGCTGCCAACACACAGCTGCAGGTACCTCCTAACCAGAAGGCTGCAAGGTCTTGTACGAATCACTTCCTTTAGCCTTTTACTGACCTGTGCCATTCTTTTTCAGGTACTCAGTATCTGTTTTTGCCACCAAATCGCTATATTTTCCATGGTGCTGAGGTGTACTCAGACTCTGAGGATGATCTCCTATCTTCTAGCTCTTGTGGGAGTAGTAGTGAAAGTGGTTCATGTCGTAGCCAGAGCTTAGATGTGGAGGATGAGAGCGAGATGGAGGAGTTTTACAATGGCATAGAGGATGAGGATGCTCCCGAGAGGGAAGAGGAACCTGCATTTGGGGAAGATGGAACTGAACAAGAAGACCTGGCAGCTGATGAGTCAGGGTACACAAATGAAGCTGCAGGAGCTGAGCATCCAAGCAACAAGTTGTAAAGTGATCACTGACTGGTTACAGGAACTTTCCACCAGCATTAGGAGCTTTGGCATGTCAGAATGAATGTTTATGTCTGAATTTAGAGCAACAAAAACATAAGGACGTAGTGTTTATAAATAACTAAAACAGATTTTCATGCTTAGTTTTTTACCTTTTTCAATAAAATTCTATTACTGCTCACTCAACACTAACTCTTTTTTTTTTTACGGTACAAGGAATATCTAAACAATTGTCACTATGTTCACTTTTAAGTTCATCTGTCTGATCAGGCATCCATGTATATAATACATATTTTTGCTTACTGAATTTCAGCTTACATTATTTTTAAACAGTTTTGAAAAAGCCATTGGAATGTTTAACTAATATAAAGGGAACAGCTAATTTAGACCAAAGAATGGTATTTTCACACCTCCTGCTTTCTAACAAGTTTGATTTATTTAAAACCTTCTTATGCTTCTGCTAAACCTTTCATTCTCATCTAGTCTGTCATTAAACACTGGCATTTTCTAAGACCTACTGTGGCAGCTAATTTTTTTGCTTTACCAGTTCTTTTGTATGTTTGAGACATACTGAAATGTGACTAGCTAGATACATGGAAACAAGACAGTGAGCACCTGAGCAAGCAGATGGTTTTGAGACTGATCAGAAGTGCTGTGAAAATGCTGAGGTGAGAGTTGAACACTTCCTGTGGACATGAAGCAGCCTTGCCATTGGCTCCTGAGCCATTCCAGTACTGGCACTGGAAGCACTGGATCCCTCAGCAGCAGCTTTTCCACGCTGCACAGAAGCCAAGCCTAGTGCAGCTTGCACTACAGCCAGCACCTGCTGACCTGCCAGGGCTCCACTGTGGAAGCTGGGCCAAGTTTGGAGTTTCCACCAGCGTGTGAGAAGGAGAAAAACCAACCAACACCCCCCCTCTTCCTTGATACTGATGCCACAAGATCAGGAGAAGCAATCCAAGCACCTCTGCTTACCCTGCTGAGTGGACAAAGTGCAGATCAACGCCCCTGGAGGTCAGGGCTGGCACCAGGAAAGTATTTCCCCACCTGCTGGCCCCTCCTTGCAAACTTACAGGCAAAGCAGCTGCTCTGCTGATCCCCTTGTAAATATTGGAGTGCTAGGCTGCCTTAAAGCTGGATGGTGAGTTTCCCAGTGCAGAGTTTCCAAGCCTTTAGAACTATTTGGTCAAATTGCACAGTGCAGCAGTAAGTGAAACAGCCTTTTTCTAGAAACCACTTTTTCAACATTGGCCCCAATGAACTCTACGATGTAGATTATTCATATACTTTGCTTTAATATTTATTACATTTTGGAAGATGTATAGTAGCTGTTCTTTGAGTATAAAGACACATCAGTTAAGAAATATTTCAGAACAGCCTCCTGTATTCATCAGAGAACGTTGGCATGTTGTCTCATTGTCCAAATTTAATACAGCTCTTATTTGGCTACACTAAAGAATGCAATATGTTTAGTTTTCACTTGCATGTCACAGTGTATTAGTTTGTGCTATAGGAGATATTTTAAATTGAAATACTTTGTTTTAAATTATTTTTACAGTGAGGATTGTTTTCTGCTCTTTTATATTGTATATAGTGTCTTTTATGTAATCTACTGGCATATGTTTTGTAGAAGACTGTTTAAAATGACTGGCTATCTTCCTGCAACTTTTGAAATACAAAACCAGTGTTTTATACTTGTACACTCTGTCCTAAAGTCTATTAAAATTGTCATTTGATTTCTGGCTTCTGGTAATTTCTAGTGAGATCTTAAAACCTTAACAAAAGATGTCTTTTGACTTACCCTGTCAAGTCAAGGTACATCCCAGGTAGGGTGTGAAGCTTTTTGCATCAGCCTCCAGGCAAGAGAAGCAGCAATCCTGAGCAAAGCTGCTCTGCACTCTGTGAAGTGGCCTCCTACAGCACTCTTCTTTCAGACCCCACCTGAACTGAAGTGCATTTGCTGAACAAGAGCATTTAGTTTTTGTTGCTGTTCCAGTACCCTGCAGCTCTGCTGCCCTGTCTCCACCCAGCCCAGAGCTCCCTTGGATGGCTGGCACTTGCTGCTTCCACCCTAACCCTCAAGAATTAGGATTCTCCTAGTCCAGGAGAAGCTTCCTGCAAGGAACACAGGAGTTAGGGGCATGTTTTGGCATCTTGTATTTCAGTTGTTTGTCTCCCACGGGGTCATCTGCCAGGCCAAGGCTGCTTTTCCCTCCAGGGCTGGTCTCACTGCTGCAGAGAGCCCTGGCTGGATCAGTCTCTGGTTTGTCCTGTGCTGACCCCCACACCCTGCAAAGATCCACTTCTGGCAGCCCACCAGGGCTCAGTGCCAGTGGTTTTCCACCATTAACACCTGACTTGTGATGACTCCACTGCACTTCTAAACCACCATCCCTCAAATATAAATTACATTGGTATAAGGAAAAAAAAGTTTATAAAACTTGCATACTTGAGACATGGAATTAAGTATTTAAAATAAGATTTTTTTACACTGATAATGTTTCCCTATCAATTGCTTATTGCTCTGGAAGGACTGGAAGACATTCTTCCTCTAGAATGAGACAGCTGCAGACAAACAGGTTCTGCTTTTTGTTGACTTTTATCTTTGCCAATACTATTTGAACAGAAGAGGCACTCCAATCACCACGACACTCTATCATGTGTCACTTCATTCCTCACACACTGTTATTTCCCTGTAGTGAAGCTGTCATCTTTAAATACCATTTTAAACCACCATAAGGCAAATAATGGGGATGAAACATTTACTTCCACAGCTCTTTGTTATCCCTAAGTGAGAACCACAGGAAAAGGTATTCAGGATCTTACATGAAATCCTCCTGGAAGCACAGAAGGGCACATTCACTTCCAGCTGTAACTTCTACAATCTCAAAAAGGGAGAGAACTATTTTTTCTCATAATTTGCATTACTACTAGAAGTTTCTTAATCATCTTAGTATTTATATTAACTAGACACACTGAAAAAAGCAAAGCATTTGTTTACCAAGATGGTGCCATTCCCCAGCCCCTTTCAGCCTATTTTAATACCTCAGGCACAATAATCCCCTTGCAAAAGCATTTCAAGTGATGTAAAATAAATCCATATTTCAACATCACTCACTCTCTATTGGTCTATTTTGAATCCATTACATTTTAGGGTTTGGTTATGGAAAACACCTGATGTTTTAAATGCATGATTACATCCAAGTGTTAAACACCCAATGGGGAAGGGCCATAAGAGCACATTTGAATGAAACAAACATTCACAATCAGTCTGACAAACTGGGAAAGGTTTAAGAAAACAGATGAGGCAGCTCAGTACCTCAAATTCAACATCTGTGCTTAAATAACCAAACCAGAATAGTCAAATCTAAAGGCAGTTGTACTTATTTGCATGATGAACTTACCTACAGAGTGACTGGAGAATAAAATCCAGTTGAAAAAGTAGACTTTCAGGCTAAGACAACTGGCCATGTCTATATAACAGCTCTAACTGAGCCAGAATGGCCACAGAGTCCTAACAGTGCCCTGGCAACATACCAGCACTCTTTGATCAATTGGAGAGGACACAGCAGCTGCTAGGACTCAGGAGAAGTGCTAACATTTGTAATGGTGGGTGAAGGGAAAAGAATTCTATTCACTCCCTCAACAAAAGAACCAAGAAGCATTCAGCTGAAGCTGCAGAAAAGCAGCAGCAGTGAAGTGAAACCTTGGCACACAACCCATGGAACAACCTGCCAGAGGACACTGTGGGAGCTCCAAGTGGGTTCAGGTGGGACAGGCCTACTGAAGCTCCTGGAGAAAGATTCAAAGGAAAAAGAGTGTTTTCCTTTTCTATGCTCCCCTGTAAGCTACAGGTGGAGACAACTGGTAGCTCAGGTTAACCCAGTGCAGCAGTTCTCCACAGAAGCACCATGAGAGCTGTCCTACAACTGTTTAGGCTGGACCTTTTAAACACCAGGCACAACAAATGCCTGTAAATCCCCTTTCAAATGTATATTCATCCTGCCCTGGGGAAGATGGAAACAGATATGTAACTGCAGCTCTTCAAAGGACTCTGGTTCAACCTTAAGAGACAAACCCAAGTGCTCCATGACTACAGGACTTGTTTTCACTCTGACTCTGCAAGCCCCACTTCCATACCCTGTCACAGCCTGGCCTCTCCCAGAGCAGCCCCTGCCCCAGCATCACCTCTGCCCCAGCATCACCCTGCCCGAGCCACTGCCAAAACCAACTCCTACAAACTGCAAATTCATTCATCGATTGTAGACATTCCTGGGAAGCTTTTACAAGCCGCAAAGAAACGCAATTCCAAAGTCCTTCAAGTCAACATCCACACGCCTTTCAGCGGGCTTTTCTGGTTTGCCCGCGGGTTTTTGAAACTCCATTCAACTACAACTCGTAACCGGCAAAGCGCTGCTCCCGGCGCCAACCTCAGCCGAAAAACAGCCCCGGGGGTCCCGGCGGAGCGGGTCACACTTACCGCGTCCCAAGGGCCGGGCTGCAGCCCCGCACTCCAGCCCGGCTGAGCGCCTCCGCACCGGCGGCCGTTGGCGGGACCCCGCCCCTGAGCGGCCCCTCCCCAAACCCCCTCCGCCAGCTCCCCGGCAGCCCCGAAACGAGTGCCCGGGTTCCCGGCAGCCCCGAAACGAGTGCCCGGGTTCCCCGCAGCCCCGAAACACTCCGCAACCCTCCGTCCTTACACCGGGGAGTCGCCCCCTCCGGCCCCCGCCTCCAGCACTCACGCAGGCGCTCGGGCCTGGCACGGAGGGGGCGATCTCTGCTCCCTGACCCCCGATCCCTGACTCCTCCCGACCGCTGCACGCCCAGCGCAGCTGCTGCCTCACCTAAGGGCGCTACCGAGCTGCCGTCTGCCTTCAGTGCCCGCTCCATCTCGGCCCCCCGGGGGTCTGGTACCTTGCCCGCGGGCAGCCACAGCCGGGGAGATGCTACACGGAGCTCCCAGAGCACTGGAGCGCTGCCCGGAGCAGGGGCAGCCGCAGAGCCTCCGCGTAAAATTAAGACACAAACAGTTAAATCAGCTTCACCTTTACAATTTCTCAAAGACACGGCAAAGAGAATTTCTATAGGAAGTTGGTTCTTAGCTACAGTTTGCCAGCTCTGCTCCTCCCCCTGGAAAAGCTGCTCTGGTTGCTCAAACAAGGGAGCATCAATTTTGCACTCAAACTGAAATCTACATGTAACATCTCGTTTCCTCACCCAAATCTCTCAGGCATGTGGAGGGAAGCAGTGAATAGCTGCAGAACTTCCCTCCTCCCCCCCAGGCACTGCACACTGGAGGTAGGATTCATTCTTGGCAAGATGAAGACCCCCCAGCACCCTTTCACACTGTCTACTGTGAGCAGAACAGCTCTGCAGCTCCCCGCTGGACAGAGGCATCATAAACTGAGGCTGCTGCATGTGACTTTGGTTGAAGAAAAAACCCAAACCACAGCCCTGACTGCTAGTGAAGCTTTGATCACACTCCTGCCATTAGCAACACATTATTCTGTCGTTTTGTAGAGCAATTAAGTCTATTCAAAGCCCAGGGATACACAGGGATTGGAACTGTCCAGTCTCCTGGCACAAAGGACCAGGAGGTCTGTCCAGCTGACACCTGTGCACAGTACTCCTGTGCCCATCCTATTGCCACAGTTTGTTTTAGGTGCTTTTTTTCCTGTTTTTTTCACTCTAAGCCTTTTGAGGTCTGGTTCAGGTTTCCAAGTTATTGCTCCAAACACTGCACCATGGAAGACACAAAGAGTAGCTTGATGATCAGCTCACCCAAACCCCACACTGACCTATCACTTAAGAAATAACCACTTGATAAGCAAGGGGAACTGCCACTTACCAGAATATACAAGTGTTTTATTCTTTTCTTTTTTTTTTTATCTCCTCAGTAACTGAGCAAAACAGTTGTTCACAGCACACCCAAGTACATAGATCTGGCTGCACAATGAAGAAAGTCAACACAGCCATTCTTCTGGTGCTCATTATATACTGCTCTGTTGAAAACTATTGTTATTAAAGTTTTTATTCTGTATTTATCTTAGCAAAACTTCATGTGCCTTTATTTAAAGTCCTCGATTTTATAGTGGATTATATTTGGTAACATTAAATAAAACTTATTCCTGCAAATCAAGCTTGCTGCAGCAGAGAGCAGTGTGGTGAATTAAAATCTAATTTAAAGGACATATAAACCTTATTGAAGGGAGAACCACGACCTGATGCTCTGCTTGAATAACAAGCTTAGTAGTAGCACCTGCCATAAAGACAAGAGACAAGCCCTTGTCTAAGGCAGGGCTCACTGCTTCCATAGCTCTACCCTGGCACAGGGCACCAGCAGCCTCAGGCTGGTCCCTGGGGCCCAGCTCCTGTGATAAAGGCAGTGGGAACAGCCTGGGCAGTTCTGTCAGGAAAATTTCCTCTCCAGCCCTGTACAAACATGGTCAGTGCAGTCAATCCAGCACACAACTGCCCTGCTATGGCAAGTGCTCCTTCAGGAGCCATGATGGAAGTGGGTACAAGTCTGACACACAACTAGCACTCTCCAGGCAGAATTCTGCATCTTCACCACAACACTGAACCACTTTCTTTAAAGATTTTTCACTGGAATAAAATGCTCCCAGTGCAGCACAAACTACTACTGTCCCCCAGTTGTTTGCATTATCCTTTGGAAGTGATGTGAGCTTCCCCAGTTAACTGGAGAATTGACAAAGAGTAAGGCCCTAGGCCACCTTCATTAACATCATTGGCTAATAAAGATTTTGCTTTCTCCTTTCTGACAGGAGGCACAGCATCAAACGCTGTAAGCAAAATCATACATGAATCAAGAAAGGAACAGCAGTTGTTGCTGGCCACCTTTCTGCAGCCAGAGGAAACAGTAAACACCTGAAGAGATCTTCCCAGGGCTGTTAACACTGAACAGAACAAGCATTGCAGGAAGTCTGAAACTGCTCCAGAGTGGTACAATGACTGGTAACTGCTGCAGTACTACACAAAAGTGGTTACCTTGTGATGTAGATAAGGTCTGTTTTGCAACAGGGCACCTGTCTCACTGCACACAATGAGCTAACACCTGTAAGACAATCAGGAGCATTTAGCAAAAACCATCATGACTTACTAATGTCCACTAATGCCCTGAGAGAGCAAGAAATAGGTCTTGCTGAAGCTGGAGAAACTTTGGCAGGAATTGTCACAGCACTTGGAGTCAACAATAACTGCATCTTAAAGTTAAAGCACATGTAAGTTCTCTAGCACATTCTAAATTGGGTGCCAAAATTTGGCAGGAGTTCAGTAACTATGGCTTGGATTCTGCCTCAGACACCCCCATCTACAGATTCAAGCTGCTACTCATCCTTCAGACTGATACTGATGAAAAACCCAATATAGCAAAAAAATCAGAGAAAGTGCATAGGGAAATAAATAGTTCTGGGTTTACAGACAGATTAAATCAGAATTGGACCTGCACAACTGCACATACCCACCCAATCTGCACATACCCAGTCTGCACACCCCAGACTGTTCCTTGAACACAAACTGTGTACACTGAGTGAAGCCAGTCCCACAGAAAACAAACCAAACTGCATTTGATTGTGTAATAACATACAGGGGAAAAAGGAAGATGACAGCTTCACATCAGCCACTTCCTAATTTCTGAATATTTGTCTTGCAATCTTGGTGTTTCAGAACTTAAAAACGTTTTAATACTACCTGGTAAAAGGAAGGTAGAATACCTTTTTATTTTTTCCCCTGGTTTGTTTTTTTTTTTCCTTCCATGTATAGTAAGATTAAGTTGCTTTAGTAGTCCTTTTTCCACAAGAGGGAAAGTTTCTCAGCCAGGTAACAACTGTTGTAAAAGATGGAATATGAGCTGCATACAAAGAAATTATTGGATGTTAAACTGCATGAGAAAGCTCTAAAAATACAGTGTTAAGGAAAAAAAAATTAAATTATTTCAACTGCACTGACTTTGTATCATATCCACATCTTCTGCCAGCAGAGACTGCACGTTATACAATTCATTACAATGAATTAATTTCCCTGCTTTCCAAGAAGGATGTTGGTATCCCTGAAGCAGAAGTTGCCTTTGAACTGAAGAAATATGTATGATGCAAGCATCTGTACACATCGACCAACAAAGGTTTTCATTCAAGTTTTTTATTATAGCTTGAATTTTTTCACTGCATTTAAAAATCTAAAAAAAATAAATATTTGTTTCACAGCTGCAAGTCACATATGCATCAACACCACAAAATCTGGAATTGAACCAGAGAAGGAAAGTCAAATCCGAAAGTGTCCAGCTAAGCACAATTGTCTCAGGGCAAATATACTAAAAATAAAATCTTAAGAAACGGGAAGGGGGGTGTTAAAGAGTTATTTCAAATGCATTTATCTGGAAAAAAGTGAAAATTCTATTAGAAACCATAAACTACGCTTTCAGCATTGAAAAATAAATGTTTCACCTCTTGACAGAAACAATTGTCTGCTGCATCTTTTCCTTTTCAGCTGTAGCCTTGACACATTGCTGCAGAGGTTTCAAAGGAGAAAGAAACCTCTTTTATACTCGTGTCTACTTAATTACAGAATAAATCACCTTGTCCATCCACATCTTAAAAATGCCACTGGATGCAGTTTGGTATCGGCACCGAGCGACCGCTGCGTGGGCTGTACATTGGGAAGATGAGTGTCTCTTGAACAATCACTTGCATTATATGAAGGTTCTTAAAACAAACCAGAAAAATAGAGATCTTCAGAAATCAGAGTAGTCACTTTGTTTGTTAAAAGCCATAAAATAAGCTCATATTTCATTACAAGCAATAGAAACCATACCGCTAGTGGAACAGAATCTGTATCACAAAAAAAATTATTATTTACAAAAGGAAAAGTTACTGAGTGAATTTATCAGGGAGAAAAAAAGTTGAATGTTCTTACTAAGTGGTCTGAAAAACTTGAGCAAGTCTCTCATGCACTCACACACCACACTGTCTGCAGAAGTTACTCATGTTAGTGAAACTTGACTCCCACTCACAATGCTCTTTGTTTTTATTGGAGGCTGGCAAAAGCCACATGGTTCTGTACAAGAATTATCATTGAAGACAGCTCCTTGTTTCTGGAAAAGGTGTTTTGGCTCCCAGGAGTCTCTGTACTGCTGAACAGCTCTCCAACAATCAGTTCTACTTCCAGCTCCTCCATTTAACCCACTGAATTTACCACCACAAGAAAGACACAACAAGGTAATGTTCCCACGTTACACAGAACTCTTGCTTCTCAAGTTAGACTAAACTGAAACCTTCGTAGTGATCTATAGCCTGGATCAGCTTAGATTTCAGGGTTTCCTTATCTGTGTATTTTGGAAGATCAAGAAGGTTAAAGCAAGTGTGAGCTACTGGAAGATATCCTTCTCCTCCTCCTGTTGGCTGGATCACCAGCTTAAGACACTTCATTCCCAGGATCGGAATACGATCGCTGCCTGTCACAAACAGTACTAAGAAAAAAGGAGCAAGAAGTGCTTCAAATACTGGCATTTGTTATATAAAATCCAGTGGCTATACTTAGTTTACTGAGTATTTGCAAGCACCTTGTAAATACACAGAATTAGTTTGTTCAGTGAAATTTATCTGAATTGGAAATTAATCTATATTATCAACAAAAGCTCTTTCACAGAAAGCTTCATTAATTGTGTTTTTCCCCTGTACATTTCCACTAATACCAGTATTCTGGTGTGTTTTCAATCAGTTCTAACTCCAAAATTCCATCTATGTGCAATTAAAAAAATGAAAGATGTGAACTTTGTCAAAACACACAAAAAATTTCTTAGTCATCAGCTAGATAACACTAACAGTTTAAGGTGGTGGTTTTATTGGGGGTCAGGTTTTATCTTTATTTTTATAATGCTGCTCCTGTCTACTGTGCTCTTGTAACTGCTCTCCACCCACAATTACTCAGGACAACCCCACTAAACCAGACCAACTCATGATCAATTCTGCTACTGTGTGTGTTTCACCCAAAGAAAATCACATTATTATAGAAAAATGATATCTGCCCTCTTATAGTAAAGACCTGAAATCCCAGAGATCCTGTTCAGGTAGCAACTTTGGCAAAGCAGCTTCAAATACTTACACAAAAACTGTTTTTTCTTCTCCAAAGACAATTCATGAAAAACCTCCCAGAATATTTTAATTGTAGGATGATCTGCCCAGTATTCTCCTTTGTATTCTGTGTTCTAGAATGAGCAGAAAATGGTGTTATTTACACACAGAGCCAGTATGATGATCTGACTTTAAAGAGAATTAATGTACTTTGGGTAAAGGGATATGCCAAAAGACATATTACTGTTTCCCTTGGGTCCATTTTCTTTAGCCCTTCAGTCTGACTTCAACTATATGGACAGACACAGGTACTCCAAAGCATNGAAGATATCCTTCTCCTCCTCCTGTTGGCTGGATCACCAGCTTAAGACACTTCATTCCCAGGATCGGAATACGATCGCTGCCTGTCAGAAACACTGCCAAGAAAAAAAAACAGTCTTGAAAGCAGCTCAAGGCACATTGGACATGTCAGATATGCAGTTCTCATCACTTTTTTTTGCATTTTTTAATATTCCACTAATGTTTAGCTTTTCACACTGAAATTATTCTGGTAAGGCTGGAAAATAGGGAATAATGACTTCACTTGATCTGCACACATGTGAACTCTTAACTCTAACACAAGTGACATCTACAGGAAAACATTTCATTTTACCATGTGAAACCAAACAGTACTAAGAAAAAAGGAGCAAGAAGTGCTTCAAATACTGGCATTTGTTATATAAAATCCAGTGGCTATACTTAGTTTACTGAGTATTTGCAAGCACCTTGTAAATACACAGAATTAGTTTGTTCAGTGAAATTTATCTGAATTGGAAATTAATCTATATTATCAACAAAAGCTCTTTCACAGAAAGCTTCATTAATTGTGTTTTTCCCCTGTACATTTCCACTAATACCAGTATTCTGGTGTGTTTTCAATCAGTTCTAACTCCAAAATTCCATCTATGTGCAATTAAAAAAATGAAAGATGTGAACTTTGTCAAAACACACAAAAAATTTCTTAGTCATCAGCTAGATAACACTAACAGTTTAAGGTGGTGGTTTTATTGGGGGTCAGGTTTTATCTTTATTTTTATAATGCTGCTCCTGTCTACTGTGCTCTTGTAACTGCTCTCCACCCACAATTACTCAGGACAACCCCACTAAACCAGACCAACTCATGATCAATTCTGCTACTGTGTGTGTTTCACCCAAAGAAAATCACATTATTATAGAAAAATGATATCTGCCCTCTTATAGTAAAGACCTGAAATCCCAGAGATCCTGTTCAGGTAGCAACTTTGGCAAAGCAGCTTCAAATACTTACACAAAAACTGTTTTTTCTTCTCCAAAGACAATTCATGAAAAACCTCCCAGAATATTTTAATTGTAGGATGATCTGCCCAGTATTCTCCTTTGTATTCTGTGTTCTAGAATGAGCAGAAAATGGTGTTATTTACACACAGAGCCAGTATGATGATCTGACTTTAAAGAGAATTAATGTACTTTGGGTAAAGGGATATGCCAAAAGACATATTACTGTTTCCCTTGGGTCCATTTTCTTTAGCCCTTCAGTCTGACTTCAACTATATGGACAGACACAGGTACTCCAAAGCATTTTCAATCCCAATAAAATACTCACTGTGAGTTCTGACCATCAAGAATATTTGCTTTTATTAACTGCATGCATTTCTAACAGCTGCCTTTTGGTTAAGTGGATTTTTCTTTCTTCTTACAAGATGGATAAACTTTAACTAGGAAGGGAAATAATATTCTAGTGCCTTCACTCACTGACATTTAAAAAAAAGTTCCTCCAGTCAAGCCTGGAAGTCACATCCATTCAAAGAAAGATCAGAAGATACTTTCAAGATTTTGCCTTTGCATTTTGGAATTAAAAATATATGAAACTGATTATGGTTCTTACCTTCTCCAATTCTTTCCAGTCATAATTTGTGTTTCCAATCACCATTGCCTGCAACTCACTGGGCTGGAAGAGCTGAAGAACTTTACCTCCACATACTTTGTGGAAGCCAGCATGGAATGCACTGAATAAGGAAGCCACAGATCTATTGAAGATGTAATCCACGTATGCATCTACAAAGTCCTGCCTGGATGAAGGGGAAAAACAGAATTATGTTGGGGGAGCAGGGAGGGAGGAGTGCCAGGAGGCACCTGGCACTCCAAGAAAACAGCAGCCGCTTCTGTAGAGGACACTTAGAAAGTGCAGTAAAAAGGATCCTAATGTCTTATAGTCTCTGCTTCATGTTACAGCCACAGTGAAGAAAACCTCCATGCAAATGGCACATGAACGTTTTTCCTCAGCAGGCACCCCAAGACAGAGTCCATCACATGCAGCAGAAACCCAGTGACATTTAGTGTTATTTATTTCAGGCACTGTGAGCATTTCTCTTGTTTGTATGCACTGCAGTGGACTGCACTGAATGGCAACAAGCTTAAAGGCTTCAATTACATGCAGCATCCCAAAACCAACTAGTCAAACTCTCTGCTGGGCTTTTTAATATAAAAAAGATCACTGGATTTGCAACAAAATGCAAATCAACTTCAAATTGGACATTTGAGTGCTATAGAGTAGAAAGAGCAGTGCAAAGGAGCTAGGATCCTGAAAAAACAATGGCTTGTGTTCTGTGCTTTGGTACAAGGAGTTCTCATCTCTTGTTGGAAACATCTTCCTACACAGCATTTAGGAAGAGAACTCAAATCCCTTCATGTGATACAGTATGAATGATTATTTATGGTTATATTCACTACTTTAAACAATTGTACTGAACACCATTAGTTTCTACACTGGCAGAGTGACTTTGGTTAGAGATGACAGTTGTCCTGCCAACATAATCCCCTGGGGAAACCCTCAGGATTGGAAGGACAGCAAGAATTTTAAGAATCATTTGAACAAATCTGGACAATGCTGAACTGAAAATAATGGATATGAGCAGAGGAGTGAATGACATTCCTCCTCTTCCAGCACTCCATGAGATAACCATGTTATGCATGCTATGTAATTATCAGAGGCAGGTAACTTGAGTACTACTAAGTGGAAGGAAAAACTGTTCCAGGGAAACTTCACAGTAATAAGCTAATTAGTATTATTATATGGTATGTTAATATTTTTTTAAGAACTGAACTAAAGCATCATTGAATATTTGGATCATGAGAAAAAAGAATTCTTCATTGCTGGAAGACAAGGGGTGATGACAGCTCAAAGGGAAAAGTATTACACATTTAGAAGAAAATCAGACAACCTTCCCACAGCTGGTAAACCCTCAAATACAATTGGTATTTTCACAATACACATGAGAACAACTTGGAAAAACAACCCATGTAGTTCTACCCCCAACCTCAGTATAACAGCTTGGAAAAGGTTATTTATAGCAGCCCAGTTACATTCCCAAGGCACACAGTCACACTGAACTACCCTCTAACCCAGAAAACTCACCTATTTTGTTTGACTACAGGAATGTCAGCACCATTAGGAACAAGCTCTTTAATTTCTGTTGTACCAAAATTTTCCACAGTGATCTATTGAAAAGAAAAATGGCATAAATGTTCTTGACTTCATTAAGTACTTCCCCCAACCCCAGCTAACAACAACATAAACAGCAGACACAGATGCTAAAATTCATTGGAATCAGCAGCTAATGATTTTACTCAACCACTCCAGTCAGTTACAGTAGATGGTAAGGCTGGGATGAGAAATACATCAAATACTATTTAGAACTTACAGTAAAATTAAGACAAAATGCTTCTTCTATGTCATCCTCTGGATAGTCCAGTAGCTGCTGCATTCCCCTGCAAAACAAGTTACAGAGTACTTGTAGCAGTGGAATGACAGACAAACTCACTTGACTAAAGTATTCTTTATGCTTTGATAAAGTTTAAAACCAAAAAACCTTCTTACTGTGATTTCACTTCTTGCACCTTGGTAAAAGTTAATAGTTTTCTATTGCTGGAGTGTTCTTTTCTTTTGGTTACCTCCAGGGGTGAAAAGATTCATATCCTAATCTTCAACTAAGGGACCCCCAAAGCAGAAGCAGTAAATGCTTCATAACCATGGACAGGCTCCTGCATTAACTTGTTGGAGTTCTTGAATCTATGGAAAGTTTATCATTCACAGCCCAGAGGCAACCAAACATCCACTTCTGCTCTTCTGAGCCTCCTACCTGTTAGTACTACTCAAATCTCTACTCAGGGGCAGATATTTAGCATGTAAAACTCAAAGGTTTTGAATGTCAAATATTACTTTTCTAGACTTCTTGTAGGATAATAAAATATCTTGTAGGATAAAAAAATCAGACACAAATCTGAAACCCAAGCAATGAGAAGCAGGTGTTTAACAATAATATGTAGCCTTCCTTCAAGAACATGATGGCTGCAAGTTACTCCGAGCTGTTTATCCTGTTAGGGTGAAAATATCTCTTTTTCTTTATGTTCTTAAAGGAAAAGGTTGAATTAAAAATGAATTCCTAGGAACACTCCTTTTTCTTTCTTGCTTACCTGCCAACATCTGGCATCAACTCTTTCAAGTCATCCAGGGATGGTTTCTTATTCAATAGCTTTTTGTACAAAGCCAGTGGGAAATGAAGGTCTACAATAGTAAAGTTATATATTGCTAGCCCACAGACAACACCAATCAAATGAAACAAGTCACTGTCTTCAAAGGTCTAAGAACAGAAAACAGACAAGACAGTTTAAAATAAAGAAGTTATTTTAATCTTGCAGAGTCCAGAAAAAAAAAAGTATAGTGCAGTACACTCTACACAGGTTTAATTCTTATTTTATTTAAATATGTATGTATCCATAAATACTGAGGAAAAGAGCATGAAGTTTTAAGCAGCTGAGACTGAAATCCAAGGAAACAGAACTCTTCCTACTTGAAAATTAAAAAAGCTGAGTTAAAACATTTTTTGTGTCCCAAGTGATGCATAGTGATGGAAGTACTGCACTTAGATTCTGATTTTCTCAATGACTTCTTATTGCAATAGCAATTCTATTTTGGGATGAGCTCACTTGGAGTTTATAGCCAAGGCTTAAAACACAGCTGTGGAAATGTTAACATGGTTTCTGTGACACAGCCACCCCAGTCAGTGTCTTTCTTTGAAAGAGGCCTAAAATTAGAATTGTTAAGGAAGTATAAGTCAGATGATTCCCTATGAAATGGGCTCAGAAATGTGACTGAGCACAGGCCTTTTCAACATGATGCTTCAGGACTTCTGCTCTGCCACCTTGATTTTCTGATTCTGCTCTAAGAATCAGTTTGCTCTGGCTGGCACTAAACCTGGGGGGACAATTGGTAAGGAGTGAGCAATGTAGAAAATAGAAAGGGCAAGTTTTGATCTAACAATCACAAAAATAAATCCTTTTTGAGAATACTTCAGCTTGAAATAAAACACAACCTACTATGTTTATACATTATCAATATAAATAGTGATAGAATCATAGAAATATCTGGGTTGGGAGCTCCAAAGCTCACCTAGTCCAACCCCCTGCTGAAAGCAGGAACATCTCAACTAGAGCAGGGTGCTCAGAGCCTCCTCAAGCCCCACCTGGAACATCTCTAGGGATGGGGCCTCCACCACCTCCCTGGGCACCCTGTGCCAGTGGCCACCACTCTGCTGGGAAAGAACTTCTGCCTTAGTTCTAATCTGATTTTCTAAATCCTAAATATTTTAAGTTAGAAGAAAATGAATGACTCCAGATCACAACCTACCTTATCAGAGAACCAGATCAGCCTGGACTCTTCATAATACCTGAACATTCCATATTTGGGATCTAGCAACTCCCTCATGATGAGCAAAAAGAATTCCTTACGAACACCTCCAGCATCAACAGCTTCTTCTCCTACGAAAATAACCTGCAACACACAGCTCAGTCAGCACTGAATTCCCAATGGACTGTGACACAAGATTTGTCAAAATACAGTCTCAAATGAATTGCTCTTCAGGGAAAGCCCCTTTGGGCAGCACATCATGAGAATACCTTGAGTGGCTTCTTGTAGTCCACATTCTTGGTTTTCCTTAGGACTTCCACAGCATCCCCTACAATATTGTCTCTCCGTACCATGAGTATCAGGCAGGGATTGACAGATTCAAACACTGGCAGGAAGAGAGAAGACAAATTCTGCCTGTGAGCCTGATCAACAGCCATCTGGAAAACAAAACCAAAGGGCAAGTGTCAGTAGGTAGCATGAGGTTCCCGTCAACATGAAATGTCCATCAGACTTATCTTTAAAAGCACAGCAGATATGAATGGGAATAGATGTTGTGAGAGCTACTGGATTTGCCCAGTCTTCTTAATACTCCTTTTATTTCAGGAAAATATTTAATCTCAAGAAACACTTCTCCTTTATCCATCAGCCTCATCTCCTGTAATGTTCAGGGAAGTCTTAGAACACCATTTTTGACATTCCAGTCAAAATGCTTTGGATAACAAAAGGAAGCAAAAAAACCCCCCTGCATTTCATCTATTGAAGAGCAAGCTGCTTAATAGAAATCTGGCATGAAAACATCCATTAAAATCTAATTCATAGGCTGAAAAGCCATTTGTTCATCTACTCCATTTGCACTGTGATTTTTGCATTACAGTTTTTCAAAACCAAAACACTGTTGCAAATGTTCTCAACGTGGCACAGATCTCTTGTGAGTTTGTGTTTAAATACCATCCAATATTGTTAATACAAACACTCAGTGTGAATGTTTCCCAAATGTTCCTACTGACTGTATGTGTGTGTACTTTCAAAGGCATATTAAACTATTCCATTATGAACTACAAAAGCAAGCTAGTATTCTTCTACTAATGTTAACTCAACATTAAACACTGAGACTCTTACCTGCATCTGTATGACTGCATCTGTTTGAAGTAGAGTTGTCTTTGCCTGGGCATCAAATACAAATGGGTATGTGCAAATTGTAACAGGAATATCTGTTAACTGGAATGAAAAGACCCATGTCATATCTCTGCTGATTTAAAAACTACAGTCATGGTTAAAGAAGCCATTGCAATAATATTTAATGCATTTATTTTATTGAAAATAGAAATTGTTATTCATTGTCAATGCAGGACCAAAGCATCTTAGGAAAATTAAGTAGATTTTCAACTGTTTAGTACTTCAGCACAAAAAAAAGCAAGCAAGCAACCAAAAACCCAAACCAAAACACAAACAAACACCATTCTCACCTAGTACATTTTCATTTCAGACCTTTTATTACAAATTGTGGATATTAAAGCCCTTGTTTTCAAATGCTGCTCTGAATTTGCAATACAAAGAATTACATCTTTTTGCCTCACAAAAAGCTTTTGATTACAGCCATATTAACTCAAAGCTTTGCTTCCAAGAGAACACACCAGACAGCCCTTGACACTCATATTGCTGACTTCCTTACATTCTGCAAAAGAAATCAGATTGCAACTGATCTTACCTCAGTTAATCCATGGTTGACATCCTATGACAGCATTTGCACAAAGGTAGCAACAATTAAGATGAAAAAGCAGCATTAGTGTCTGCATTAATTATTCATCTCTGATGTAGAATTAAATACTTATCTACAGCTTCCCACCCATGAGAAAGTTTAATGAGAAATAAATAAAAACCATAAACATGATAATCTATCAAGTGCAACCATGCCTTTCAACACCCTATAGATCAGTCTCTGCAGAAAGGACCATTCAAGTATGGTGGCTTTTTGGATGAAAAAAAATAACATTTTAAATGCCATTTATTAGTGTAGGGAACTAGACTTTGGCTTTAACCTATGTATTTTCATTCTCAAATGTAGCATGTAAACTTAAATGCAGAAGTTTTTAAGAAGTAAGCATTAAAACCATACAAAAGAACCCCATCACTTTATCACAAAGTCTCAAGCATCATTTGGGTCAATGACTCCTGAAATTTGAGCCAGATCCATACGTATGGCTGGGACTGTGGAGAACAAGCCAGAAAAGCTTTACTAAGAAAATAAGTTCTGTCTGGGGCTATATTTCCCTCATTAACCTTCACTGAAAGCTGAGTGAGTTTCCACCCAGCAGGCAGAAAATGGAAAATAAAAGGTAATGACCAAGCAATACATTTTGTGTGTTAAAAAATACATTTAATGTGACTATATAGGAGACTCAGAAGTCAGATAGACTCATCCATGGCTCACAAAGTAATGGCCAGAATACTTTGCTTTCTCTCTGTATCCCTGATTCCTACAGGAAAAACCAGACTTGAGTATCCCATTTGTCACAGGCAGATTTATGCCATTTTGTACTCCTACCATACCTACAATTATTTACTCCTCATTAAAAAGTTTTTCCTCAATACCTTTAAGCCATATCTCAATAATACCTCTTCAAATCAGTTCATCATTCAGTACCTGATGCATGCATGACAGAATAATGATGATGAATGGGAATTCCAGTATCTAGTGTTTCCTCAGTAACAACCTACTGCTCAATCTTATGATTTAATTAACAGAAAGCTTAAGATGTTCATGACAAAGCAATTTTCCAGCTCTCATTTTCCCATATTCATTATTTTATTTTCCAGTCAGGACATATGCAACTTGAGTTTGTTTGCAACTATGCTTTAAATGGATGTAAAGGTTTAAAATTTAAAATAAAAATTAAATGAAATTTAAATTAAATAAAAACAAACAAACAAACAAACTTTTAAATTCCAGCACTTCTGTATCCCTCACTGGTAAATAAACCCTTCTCTGTTCCACAACCTGTCCCTAATTGCAAGGGCTTATCCCTAGCTTCTACATCTCCCATACCCCTGCTCTTTGCTACCAGCACCAGCCTACATCACACACTGGTGATGTTTTCAGACAAGCTTGGCTGAAACAACTGGCTGTCATGACTGCCAGTCCTGACTCATCATCTCTTTATGCTCCCCAGTCTCCCTGCTGTTGTTATTTTACACTGCACTTCTAATTCATTCATAGATCACCTCATTTGCTTTGTATTCATAAAATACAGCAAAAATAGGTCTCCCGTGTTCAGGATGTTCCAGCTACTGCTGCAAAAAATTTCAATTTAGGTGGCTATAGAAAGCATATGAACACACTCAATATTCCTTCAAAGCCAAGGCAAAGACCTGTGCAGCAAAATGCTCCCTGACTCACTAATTCTCTGCACAGTCATTCATTTCCTCCCACTTACCACTCTGCTGTTCACAGACACAGGAATTAATTATCTCAGTCCTTGTTGTCATACACAGTAGAAAACTATATTAGTTATCTGTCCCCTGTAACTCCCTGTGGTGCTTCTAGACTTCCCAAGACAGTTTCAGCATTCTCCTTAGCTGCACTTGTGTAGCAATTCAGGATATTCCAGATCTTTTCCTATCAGGAAATATCACTTTCCTAACTTAACTGACATAGCAAGTCTCAAAAAATCATTTAGAGTGCTGTCACTTGACACATTAAAATGCTGAACTGGGTCAGTCCTAAGGATGCTATCCTACAAGCAGCACACCTACCAACAATTCTTCCTTAGCAAATACCTGTCTGTGTGGATATTTTTAGAATATAAATGTGTCCATAGTCTGGGGAAGGGTCTAGAGCACAAGTCTTGTGAAAAGTGGCTGAGGGACCTGGATGTATTGAGCCTGGAGAAAAGGATGCTCAGGGGAGACCTCCTCACTCTTGTCAGCTCCCTGACAGATAGCTGGAGCCAGGTGGGGCTGGGCTCTTCTCCCAGAGAACAAGCAATACAAGAGGGAAGCAGCCTCAGGTTGTGCCAGGGCAGGTTTAGTTGGAGATTAGGGAAAATTTCTTCCCCAGAAATGTTGTCACAGCTTGGCCCAGGCTGCCCAGGGCAGTGGAGTCCCCATCCCTGGAGGGGTTTCAAAGCCATGGAGATGTGGTGCTGGGTTAGTGGTGACCTGGCAGTGCTGGGTTCATGGTTGGACTTGAGGTGTCTTCCAACCAGAACAATTCTAGGGTATTGAGAGAACCTATGGGCTTCTCTAAAGGGGAAAAAACCCACCAAAAAAACCCCAACCAACCAAATGAAAACCAACGCAACTTACCATTCCAAACACCTGCTGCTGGACCCAGTTGACATAGTCATTTCTGATATCTATCAGATCTTGTATCTCATGGATGTAGAACCTGTCATACTGGATGACTTGTCCTCTTTCATTTACCTAAAGAAGTGCAATTAATTTCTTTCATTAGCACTTTGCAGAACAGCTTTCAAAAGGGCATTTTCCATGTTTTACAAGCACTTGGTATGTCAGCCACAGACACTCAGCTACTAAAAGCAAAACCCTAGAAAAAGAATAGTGTCTACAAGAATGCAAAATACATGTTAAATGTGTTGTACTGTAAAGCCATGGATACATGGATGAGGCAAAATCCCATCAAAGATGCAAAGAAAAATAAGATTAACTGAGCATACAGTGTTGCACAATGCAGTGCTGCCACTTGGAAACATCCTGAGATCTCACAGGAACAGTGATGAATAAATAACATCTTCATGTACACAATGCAACAAGTATTTGCTCCTGTATTTGTACAAGTTTAAAAACTATTATTGAAGAGCTCTATTCTTAATTACAGTATGAATACTGTAATTACCTGTGTCCAGAGGAATAATTTCTACATATCATTAAGCTTACAGAAGAGAGACATGGAAAAGTAACCTGATAAAAAGGTTATGATAAAACTACTCCAATATAAAGAGTGAGGCAGCAGGGTAGGTACAAATGTAATTATATTTTGACAATTTAGCTACGTGCTAGTCAAACTTAGGTTTACCAAAAAGAAGCCTAAAACAAACACCCCCTTCCCAAGCAAACTAACAAATGAACAACAAAAAAAAAAAAACCCCAAACCAAACACAAAAACCCCAAACACCAAGGAACTTAAGAGAGCCAGCTTCCCCTGTCCAGACTTCCAGCTCCTGCAAGCCTGAGCAGTGACACAAATGCTACAGGCAGCAAAATAATCATTTACTGTATACCAACAGCATTCCAGGAAGAAATCTCTAAGGACATCTTGTACTTCTAACAGAAGACAGTTATTAAACAATATTACTCTCAGCCTTAATTTGATGGTTTCCATCAAGAGTAACAAGAAATTGAGCCCAGCATACCAATTCCAACTTGCAAAGCAGAAATCTCCAGTTTCTGACAGCCTGCAGAGGAGGGCTCTTAGATTCAGCACATGAAGGTCTAGTTTAGCCAGCAGAGCCCATTTTGTTAGATTGTACACATGACCAGCAATTAAAAGAGTGCCTAAAATCTTTTTAGCATATAGACACAAAATGCCATAGGACCAGAATAAACTACATGGGAGGGGAAGAATTAGGGGTTGGGAGAGGAAATTGTAGCAGTCTGTGATGTGCACAGTCTGGTCACTCCATATCATTTGGACTATTTTTGTTAAAAGTTCATAAATTCATACATGAAATTACAATACTAACAAACTGAATAAATGAATCAGAAACTAGGTGCTCATCTTGGTAAAACTGGGCAGCTCCTCCTTGTTCAAAATACAGTTTGCTCTGATCTTCCACTTGGGATCTTATTTGCACCATTTGCAATTCTTTCCAACATGTCCTCACAGATGCAACTGACTGGGTCAGTCTGTGTTCCAAAGATAACAGGTAATCCTATCACCATGTCAGGTTGGAATCCAGAATTCCAATGGTTCCTAAGTCCAGGTGGAACAACTACAAATATTTCTGTATATCCAAGTATTTAAAACTCTTTAGAAACTCCTTTTAACAACTACAAAGCACACAGATGCTGCCAAAAACAAAAGAGAGAAGTAATTGGTTAACTGATGTAAACATACCCTGTGCAGTATTTCCAGAACTCTGAAAGCTGTGTGGAGAAAATTGGTGAGTATTCTTCTTTCAGAAGCTGGAACACCCATCTTGCACAACTTCAAAAGGTGGACTACAACATCCTTGTAGAGTTCCACTATCTTGAGGAACAGTGGAGGTTCAAGTACAGACCACCAGTTTTCTGTCAACACAGGGGGAACACAAACTTAGTACTTGCCACTAGAACATTGTTACCCTATCCTTTTAACTAAAAAACACATATTGCTAGAATGTGTAGCTGTTAGCTACCAGACTCTCAAGAAAGAAAACCAAGATTAAAAAAGCAAGATGTTAACAGCAAACTACTCATTGTAAATAATGAAGCCTCTGCTCAGGTGATCTGTTGTTAACACACTGACTCAGTGTGGCAGTTCAGCCCCAGTACTTCATGACAGTTGCTTCATGACAGCATCATGAAGTCAGATTTGACAAGAAAACTGATGAAGAAAACAGGCCTGAGAGCAATGGAAAGTGATGGAAAAACATCTGCAGTTCAAAGACATCATCAGTTTGCTTTTCTCTACAGCAGACAAGTTCTTTGTTCTCACCAAAATTTACTGAATGACAGAAGAAATGGGTTACACAGCAAAAAAAAGTGAGGAAGGAGAAAGCATCCTCAAAGACACCAATTAACATAGAAATATTCTGAAACTTCAGTTCTTTAAGCTGAATTTCAGGTGACAGGAGTCACAGTAAGAAGGTCTAAGAAAGCAGAGGTAAAAAAAAAGAGCTGTTCTCAGCTGCATGTTTGAAGACCCCATCGTGGGATCAGTGAGAAAACATGAAGTGCTCAGAAGAAACAAAATAGGTGTTGCAGTCAAAGCAAAGCCAATTTAACATCTGTTAAAATTAATTTAACAATGTGTAAATTGCTTAGTGATTGTTAGCTGTATGACCACAGCATTTTCACTTGACAGTGTGAAGACAAGCATCAAACACACTGAACTGTAGTTTAATTCCTCCCAAATGGAATCAGTCCAAGAATAAGCAGGTTGTTTCTGAGACCACATCTGCACTGATGGAACTTCAATTGAAAATGTAGAGGAGATCCTTAGTTTTAACAGTAAAGAATTCAGTTTCTTACCAAGAACTTTCAGAGGAGCTTTTTCTAGGTTCAGAACAGCTGTTCCAAAAGGAATAGCTAAGGTTGTGAAATTGTTTGCATCACTCATCAGTGGGCATTCTGGGAGAGTGAGATACAGCCTCAAAGCTTCAACATCTGGTAAGGAGCTGGTCAATTTGGGAATAAGGTTCTTTTCCAAACTAGCTGCCACCTACAGCACATCATAAAATTCTGTTTATTTTAATGCAATTGTGAATTTAAACAAATGCCCACCTAGATAAAAAAGAAATAATAAAATAAAATTGAAAACAATCATTAAGATTTTAGACCACTATACATATAGAAAAGACAGCACATGAAATATTAAAATACAGCACACTGATGTGTTATCTAATTGTTACAACACAGTTTTATGTATTTACAGTTGCTTATTGAATAAACAAGTTATTAAAAGGCTCAGAGCAAGCATAAAAATACTATTTCTGGCTAGGTGTAACACAGAAAGATAATCCCAAACACAGAGAAACTATGCAGCACAAACCTGTTGTGATATATGAGCATGCTCAGGCTGTATAAGTTTGTGAAATAGTAGTCTAGCAGCATTCATATCAACCCCTGAGAATCTAGCACTGGTTTTGTAATGATCATCATTGCTGCAGACAAAAAAAAAAAAAAAAAAAAAAAAAAAAAAAACCCAAAAAAATAAAAAATAAAAAAAAATGAAAATCCTCTAAAAATTTATACTTTTAAAAAAAACCTCA
>VYZU01044363.1:0-16442 GCA_013401355.1 Ceyx cyanopectus
AGGTAAATTCCTGTGGCAAGGCAGATGCAATAGCACCTGGGAAAGAATGGGTCAGTAACACAGCAGCACACTGAACAACTGAGAGACTAAGGCAGGAAGAATGACTGATATTCCTGGGATTCAAAAAGATACTCTGCAATTACCAAGCTGAAATTTAAGTAGGTCACCAAACTCCCCCTTTTCTTAAGCGTTTGGCAATCTCTAAAGAGACTACGTGACCACAACTGTGAGGTTATAAACCCAGATGACACCATCAGCAGAATAGCTTCCAGGTAAGATGGAAGCTGAAAGGAAGCAGGACCCACAGTGAGCCACACCACTGTCTGCAGCAAACTGCATTTCTCCTCCAACCATCAGATGAGAGTCCTGCTTGTTTGGGTTGTGAGTTCCAACAAGATCTCAACCAGAATCAGTTTTACATGTATGTATATATACACACAGACATATCTAGCATATATAATACTTATTTGTACTTAGATGTATAAATGGGGTATCATTCCTACAGGGAAAGGGGATGAGAAAGTTGCCAGCCAAAAGATCACATTACATACACCCATCTGTGGCCCTGGAGTGACAAGGGACAGTAGGAATGGGACGAGGGAAGCAGCCCTCTCCCTGCCCTTTTTCACGGAATTTTTTTTAAACACTTTCCTCTGCCTTAAATAGTCCCTGCAGCAGAAGGTCCCTTTTATGTACTTGGCCATACTCTGAGAAAGCAAATCTCAAAAGGTGTAAAATTACTGCCCTCACGGTGATGCTGTGTTGACTGTGTCTTCAAGGCTGCTTTTCTTGCACTGCGCAGTCCGTTTTCTCCTGAGGGTCAGCCCCATGTGCCCAACACTGTTTCAAGTGTCAGCAGTACAATGAAGACTGGTTTTCCTATTTGTACTGTTTCTCTATAGGTACAGCTTCCTTCTACACTGCACTGTTTACTATAAAGCTTTAAGTTGTTCAAAAAACGACTAAAACCCACAGACCTCAGAAGAGTTTATACACAAGATTGGAAAGATATTATTAAATGAGAGTTATTTTTCATTGCTTGCTGAGTTTTTTTTTCAGTGGGGCACAAAATGCATAATTAATATTCTCTTTGAACTTAAGGACTGGAAAGTTCTTTCTTTCTGTTAAACATTCAGATCCTCTGCTATTCAGATGACCCCTGAATGTGAGGTTTAAAAGCATTACCACATACTGCAAGTTAGTAACACTGCCTTTTAGTTGTTCTTAAAGTGAGGAGCACAAATCTTGTACATCAGGATATACAATTGTGGCAAAGGATAGAAAAGGCATGTAGAAACCTTCTTACTAATATATTCCCTTGCAAGGGAGAGCCAGAGGGTATTCTCTTGCATAAAGAGGCTGGAACACTGCTTAATGAGCAAGGCATCCCAGGATCCCTTTTTAGCTTCTCTATAGATTTGCCTTGCATTTGTGGAAAGGCTTGTCTCCCAGCTGCACCACCAACTAATCTGCAGGAATGATCAGAGGCAAGTTAAATGAAATTGCATTAACTTGAGATGAAAGGGAGTTAATTTGCATTTCTTCTCCTTGGCCCTCCAGTGTGAACATGCAGACACACACACCACCCCCGCACGCTGATCAGCAGATGCAAGGTAACTTGCTGAAACAAAGCAACATTCCTCTTACTTCCTTTACTTCCCTTGCCTTCATAGTCCTAGTCGTTCCTTTCAACCACCTCCACTTCAGTTCCTTCTCCTCCTCTTTCCCTCCTTTGAAGGAAAGGAGCAAGACGTGTAATGCTTGAGAATGGTTTTACTTATCCTAAGAACAAACCATGAATACAAAACAGCTTTTGCTCAGCTGTTTACCTACCTTTTCCATTAACTCCAGCTACCTTCCAAGAGCTGGGATGGGTTAGGAGCTTGTCCAGCTAGTCAGTTTTTGCTCCTTCTTGTTGGAGAGGCATGTCTGAATGGACAGCTGACAGTGGAGTGTAGCGAGCCACTGCATTCTGAAATACGTGTGTGCAATTGTAACGATGTTTTGGCCTCCTCTCCCCTGCTGCATAGGCCCCACTGAGACAGCCCCTGAGCTTCTGTCCCTCGTAGCCCATCAGCACCCTCACAAATACCGCTGCTGTCCCTGTGCCCCTCCCCGCCCAGTGCCAGTGCTGAGGTGAGGGACATTCAACAACACAGCTTTATAAACCAGCACAACCAACCAGGCCAGACCTCTCACCAAAATGCCAAGAGGGAAATCGAGCTGCCTGTCTTCCCGCCATGCCAGATCACGCAGGCTGCCAGCTCACACTGGTTTTCCTCCAGAGGNGCCAGCTGTTCTCAAAAAAAGCATCATCTGGTACTGGCTACAAGCAGCCTCCTCCTCTAGAAGAGCATTAGAGAAAAATCTGAATACAGTACCTTACTCTCCCTCGGGGCAAGAAGTGAATTGACTTTGTTTCTGGATCCCAACAGATTTGGGAATTAATTAAATGTTGAATCATTGAGCTTTGCCAATACTGAGCATTCAGAGTGGCAGAAGAGCTAGTTCCTGAGGTGCTCTGGTTTTGAGTTCAGAGCACCTACAATGAATAAGACTCTTCAAGTTTGTTATTTCAAAGTTGGACACATACTCACTAGTGACCACAGTGGTTAATCACACCTGTTTCCATACCATCCTTTCCCCTTGCCTTCAGTTCTTCATCTGTAAAACATTTGAATGGTCACATCCACAGCTTACTGGAGAGTTACAAGAATATTGATCATTAGACATCAGGAACACAGCCTGTTTAAGTACCCAAGATACCTGGCTTTTTCCAAGTCAAAGGTTAGACTGGGATAACTTTTGCTTAGCACAGAAAAAAATCTACTTTTTCCTTTGACTTCACTTTTTTCTCTTAAGAGACAACAACAACTGAAAATCACTATTTTTTCCTGTCATCGATCCCTGGCAACTTGATAGATCCTCTGATCACAGCCATGTGTTGTATCACAACTGGATACAACAGTTTCAAAGTGGGTTTCAAAGTCCTAGGCCCCTGTCATCTGAAGAGGACAAGACAATCCTGGGCTGCATTAGGAAAAGTATTTCCAGCAGGTTAATGGAGGTCATCCTTCCCCTCTGCAGTGGTATGGATATCCAAGGTACTGTGTCATGTACTGGGCTCCCCAGTACAGGAGATATAGGCTGTCCAGCAAAGGGACAGGAAAATTATTATAGTACTGGAGTTTCCATCATACAAGGAGAATATGAAAGCTGTGGCTGCTCAGCCTGAGGAGAAAGCTCAAGTTGGATGTTACCCATGTGTATAAATACCTGACACAGGATGTAAAAAATAGACTTTTCTTGGTGGTACTCAGTGACAGGACAAGAGGAAATGGGCACAAAATAAAATACAAAATTTTTTTTTAAAGTCCATTTAAATGCCAGAAAACACTTTTGTTTTTTTACTGTGAACGTGGTCAAACACAGGAGCAACTTGCCCAGAAAGGTTGTGGAATCTCTATCCTTGGAGAAATTACAACCAAATGCATGTGATCCTGAGCAACCTAGTCCAGCTGACTCATGCTTTGAGCAGAGGTTTGAACCAGATGGTCTTCCGAGATCCCTACAACCTCAACTATGCCACAATTCTGTATTGCTCTGCCAATTTCTAAGAGTAAAAAGGCACCTCATATAAACCTTTCAAAGTGTTAATTAAGACAAAAGAAAATAATCTTCTCTGACATCTTAAAAGAGGGAGAAATTAATTTATAATACACTGCTGTACATAAAAGTGGGACATAGCTGCACCATTTCCCCAATAAAACAGAATAGGCTGATATTTGTATGGATTATAAAACAGTCTATATTTAAAAACACATCTTCAAAGTCATCAACAGATTAGGATTATTTGTAGCATCCAGACAAAGCTGTAAACATCAAATCTCTTCTTTTTATTGTTTGTTTGGTCATAGACCAGTACTCTCCAGAAACTCACTGTCCATGGACACTCATGGCAGAACTCCACACTTCTCAGTGGCATGGAGAGCCAAGTCCCTCTGCTTCTGCTTGTGTTGTATTTAGGTGTCAGCAAGGGAACTTCTGGTCTCCACGTACTCAAGTGCTGCTCTTTTAACAGCGAGGACACTTTCTGTTGTACCAAATTTATTCTCATAATCCAAGTAGCGTTTAAAGAAGAATTTCATCTTCTTTGGTACCAAGCTCAGATGTATGACCCTCTCAAAGATGTCTCTGCAAGAAACCAAAGTGATTCAAGTCACTGTGTTGGTGAGAGCACTCAATATAAGCCCTGTATCCTGCCTTTGAACAAAGACCAGAAAGTCAGGGGAGACATTCAACCTGCTGCAAAGGGCTGGTGAAGAAAAAAACTCCTCACAATTGGCCAAAACCTTAAAGTTGAAGCCTTCTATCTGCTTGTAAAACTCTGAGGCTCCTGGTCAATTTAAGCTAAGATCCAGCCTCTGTATTTGATCCTGCATTCATTAAGTGGATGTTGGCTGGATCCATAGTGGGGCAAGTAGAACTTCCTTTTGTCAACTCTCAGGAAAAAAAAAAAAAAAAAGCACAACAAAAAATCTCTCTTTTATGTCAAAAGATGCACAAGAGCTGGATCTCACCCCTCAGGTACTACAAAGCAATCCCTCCAGAGAGAGAGATGAACCTCAGCACAGGCTCTCTAGTTTCTGTCATGCAGGCCACTACTTGCAAACCAGCCCTCCTCTGCCTGATGGATGTCCTTGGAGTCTCCTCAGTCCTGACAAGGATGAGCATTTCCACACACCCCAATTTTCTTTATATGGTGATAAAAATTATCTTTTGCTCTGCTCTGGGAAGTCCTATACAACCCCATGCTGAGGGGTACCTCTGCTCTTTTCAGGTGCTGCTCCAAACACTGTACTCTGTCCCTCCCCAGCCTGCTGTAGCACAACTCACCGTACTTCCTTCTGGCTGCCATTTTTGATCATGATGTCCATGTAGATGGACCAGATGTCTGTCCGCTTGGGGTAGCTGCTGAGGGTGCTCTCAAAGAGGGCCTTGGCATGTTCTGGGTCCCCAAATCGGAACTCCAGCTGTGCAAACCTTGAAATGACATCCACATCTGAAACAAGTAATGACATGTTAGGAAGGGTATCACAGAATCGTTCTTCCCTATGATCAAACACATGAGTGTTATTTACATAGAATAGAGACAGGAACAAAGACAGCAGCATCTCTGCCCAGAGACAAAAGGTTTGGTTGAAAAGTGTTTCTGGACCAAGGTGGGATCAGAACAGGAGAAAGAAAGGTCAAAGTTCACTTCTCATTTCAGCTCTCTGCAGAAGACAGAAGTTTATTCTTACATCCAAAATGCATCTTGCAGCATCCACAGGTAGCCCCACAAACCTGGGATTAGAACAACTGAACTTTTCTAGAGGACTACAGGACTCAACACCATCTTTGCTTTGGATACTTTGCTTTTACTCATCACAGCAAATTCTATTACAGGAGGATTTAGGATTAGTGTTCAGGCTGAAATTTCCCCTCCCCTGATAGTCAAGGGCAGCACATTCAGCACCAGCTTTTCACTTACTACAAACACAGTCACAGGCAGAGATATCAAAGAGCAGTCCAGCTATTGGGAACCTGTCAACACATGGTCCACATTAAAGAAGGGGAAGAGAGTACTTACGTTCTTTAGTGGGCAGAGCCTTGAGAGCACGCTCCAAAAGCCTGTGTGTAGCCTCAGTCTGGCCTTGCTTCAGGAGGAAAGAGGCATATTTCAGCCACACAGCTTTCTCCTGCCGGAAACGCTTTAGCATTGTGTGGTACAATTCTTCTGCTTGCTGGAAGGGCACAGTTAGGTTAGATCACACAGACTGATAATAAAGCTTTGTAGCTTCAAAACTGTTATCTTGGTACTCCAGGTATTGCTAAACACTTCCAACAGAAAAGCAAGTATCAATAGTTCCTCATCGGCTGTCAGACATTACAAAATCAAACCATTATTCCCAATTAGGAACAGGATAGGCCTAATATCTGACAGCTGGAAGCTTCTACAGCCAGTATTGGCAGTTTAGTGGCAGGACTGAATGGGAGACGTATCTGGGACCCGCTTGCACTATGTTACCTTGTACTTCTCAGAATTGGCATAGATGTCACACAGATGCTGGAAGACTTTCAGAGGTTCATTGTATTGAACAGCTCTCTCAAAAACCTTCATCAGTGTCTCCTCAGTACCATACATGTTCTCCAAGTTCAGCAGAGCTACCCAGACGTTCAGCTTCTCCTGTTCTTCCCTTAAAGCAGATGTGAACAAGAATATTTAGCTTTTTGCCAGTCTTATCAGCTTTCTGCAAATCACCCTATAAAGACTCACAGACTTATAGCCTGCCTCCAGGAGAAAGAAATGAAGCATACTGTTCACTGAAACATCATTTTTTGGAACAGAGCACAGTAGTTTCATACTACAACTTTTGGTCACTGTTGTTTGTAATTTAAAACCACAGAGATGATTCAAGAAAGCACAATATACTTAATCATGCTGTAGAGATGATTTCATACACAAGGATATAGACCCATAGAAAAAGCAATATGAACTTCACAGTTTGATTCATGTTTTAATTGAAGGACAACATCTCTGACAGCATTAAGGTCCTCCAAACCACTCTGCCTGCTTGTAAGTATGTCCGTGTACTCAGTGATACCTCAGGGAGTTAGTGCCATCATGAGCTGCAGCAAGTCAGCTGTGGGCCAGCTGTGGTGACTTAGGCCACACCAACAAAAGGCCAGCTGACAATTGCTACCATTTACTCTTTCTGAGCTCACTGAAAGAGACCCTGCCACACTCCACACACACACTGATGACACTACCAATGCTCTTCTCCCACCACAAATGGCTCTACCATTATTATTTTTCAGGGCAAAGAAAGGCATAGCCCTGTAATTACCTGAAGCAGATTGTTTTAAGTGCTCGCTCTGCCACAGCTCTGGCCTTGTCAATCTCAGTTGCCTGGAGGTGGAAAGCCATGTACTGTAGCCAGAGGATGGAGCTGTTGGGACTGCTCAGCACCAGGCGGTCAAAGTCATCTGCTGACTGGGGCTGTCGACTGGGGTCCATCAGAGCTGCCTCAATTTTGCAGAGCTCCTTCTCCTTCTTCTGCTTCTCTAGCTCCTTCTCTTTCTTGCTTTGTTTCTTCACCTGAAAGAGCAAAAAAGGAGGACTGGGCAAAAGGCGGCACTTCATGTAAGAGCAGGCAGGACCAGCTAAAGCACATCCAGACCTCAGTATGTCCAAGGCTGGGAAGTCTTCCCAAGAAAAGATGAGGTCAGCTGTTTAAGAACAGAAAATGGTAAACACCCTCCGCTCCTTCACATACAATTCACTCTTCCAATTGAAGCAGTTCAGGAAATCTAATTTCTTTTAATGAAATACACTGAAAACCCAAATATTTTGCTAGTCTTGCACCCCAGATGGAGGATTCACACTTCACCCCTCCCTCTCCTTCTTCCATCTTTACCCAGCAGGCTCACCACCACAGTCCATTCTGTAAAAGTCCAGGATACAAGGAGAGAAACTGTGCAAGACTAGGGTACGTTGCTGGACTGCTATGGTGACTCAGGTGTAAAGTGGGAACTGACAGTGCTCTCGTTCTCTGCACACAGCCGCTGTACCTTGGGCAACAAAGCACTGTCCATGAGCAGCCTTTACAGAGGTAAGTTTTGAGAGACAGGGGAAATCCTAAAGAGTAAACCTGAAGCAACTTGTGAGCTTGTTTCTAATTTTGCTGAATTGTACACACTGGAGAACTTCTGAAAAATTACAGCATAAAAGAAGATTTTTTTTGGTGTGTTTTTTCTAAATAAGACGACTGTAATTTAAGAGGTTTTTAATCTCCAGGTTAAAACACAGAGCTGACATCAAATACAAAAGTTTGATATTCAAGAAAATGTTTGTTTGACCCTAAATAATTATTTTTTTAGTATGTCAACACGAGAAGCCCTATTTTCATTCAGCCATGGTAAAATAGGGCCTTTTCTCCTGTGCTTCAGAGATATCTGCTGGTAGACACAGTGATCTGAGTAGTTAAGGAAGCTCAGGATTAGCTGTCAGAGATGTTCCCTTGTGTTAAAAGGCTTTGCTATGCTAAATCACATCAGAGCCATCATGTGGTGTGTCCAGCGCAAGCAACACTAGCACACAGTACCTTTGACTGCGGATCCTCCTCCTCCTCCTCGCTCTCTGAGCTCTCTTCCTTCTGATTCAGCACAGGTACATCCACTGCATTCATGTCCTCATCCCAGCTGAAGCCTACGGAAACCTGAAGCCTGGGAGCTTCACCAGGTTTCCTTATCTGTTTGGAGGGAGACAGGGAATGTCCTGGAGTTTAATTTGAAGTTTTACACTGAGATCAGACTACTGATGTTTCCTTGTGACTTCTCTCTATGGACTTCTCACACTTGTAAATAGCCCAACAGCAGAAACACTATAGTCTGGTCATCTTTTCTGTAATTAAAACTCAATCCATCTCAAGCTATTTTCTGATGACACAAACACCAGTCCACATCACTCCTATCTTCAGCAGTGATACTTACTGTCATCCAAGTCAAAACTGACACATCTCAATAGTGCTGGAATGTAATTTCAGTCTCCGGTTCTCCTCCAAACTTCTTACCTTGGATTTCTTTTTAGTCACCTCTTCCTCCTGGTCATCATCATCCTCCTCTCTGTAATATACCTCAATTCCACTGTCATTTTCATCTGCTGGGCAGTTCTTCCTTTTTTTTGGCTTCACCTCCTGTAATAAGGGGAAATGAGTGGATGGTGGAGGGTGAGACAGCAGAGAGGGACAGCAGAGAGAGGGTGGTGCCCTGGCACATCATCTCCTGCTGTCCAGAAAAAAACACAGAATAAACCCATGCTCACCTACATACGGTGACAAGATCAACAAGAGGACAGGCTACACAGGCAACCAGGTTGCTATTTCAGTTAACTCCTACCCAAACTGAAAAGTTTCTGATCTTTGCTCATCTCCAATGCAACTTAAACATTTTCCTGCTTTAATCCTCAGCCTGACACCAGAGTATATCACTTCAGTATTTTGGCCAGCCAAGTCCTTTAGCATGTCCTATGCAATAACATCCATACCTGCTCACTTTCAGAGTTTCCTCTTCTCTGTTTTGTCTTCATCTTAAGCTCTTCTCTCTTTTCCCTATCATCTGCCTCTCTTTCCTCTTCCACTGCATCATATCGTGGTAGGCCTAGGGATTCAGGCAAGACACTTGACATCCCAGTGTCCTCAGGCAGGAGAGAGAGCTCAATATGTTTTCCATTTACACTGTAGTGCATTGCCAGGAGTAGCAAGAGCAGAAGAGGAGGAAAACAAAAACAATAAAAAAATACCAAAGCATTTACTATGACTGCAAGCATATGAACTTCTTTCAAATCTTCCTAGCTTTTATCCTCCCTTTTTCCATCCTCTCCTCCTTCACCATCTCCTTTCTACTAAGGCCCCTTTTAAAGAACACTGTACCTACCCAAGCACCTTGGCAGTGAGCAGCTTTCCTTCGGGAAGGTACTTTTCATATAAGGACTGTTTGTGTACAAAGTATGGAGAAACATTCTGGAACAAGATTCGGCACAGAAGAGAAGAGGACAAGCTGAGAAGGAAAACAAAAAAACAAGTATTCTACAGTAGGTGAAAATAAAAAATAATTGCAGTAACTATACCTGTGGCACCACCAGTTCTATGCGTCACAAAAGCCTTCACTACTTTAATTTCATAGGCTCAAGAAAGCAGCAATGACTTCTTGATTCTCAACAGGAAATTCATTTTGCAACATCACATTACACCAGAGATCTCCCTTAAAGATTCCAGAATCGTACATCCAAAATAAATTCTCCATGAACCCTCATTTCCAGGAATAATTTTCTTCAGCTACACACCCAAAGAATACACCTGATGGAGTGACTGATTTGACGTAGCCTCTCACTAGCTGGCCTTTTTTAACATCCTTAATACATGTTATTTCAACATCCTCCACTTTGCCGTGGCTCTTCGGGTTTAGTCTAAAAGAAAACAGAGGTTAAAAGTTAAAGCACTAATCATAATAATTCATATTGTGCTCTGGATATAAAAAAAATATATAAGTATTAACAAAAGCTTGTACTTTCTGGAAAACATACAGGATCAGAGATACCCTTCAGTTTGTTTCAATATACTAATGGAGTATCTGCATCGCTATCAAGCTATACATACCATTAGGGAATAGACATGCTGCTGTAAACAAAGCCAAACAAATCTCTGACACCAAGAAAATGAAGAGTAAAATGCTGTATGAAATTCTGCATAGAATTGGCTTGATATTTTTTTCCCCACTTAAACAGAAATTAAGTGTGAACCCACTTGCTCAGTTCTACAATTAGTGTCAGACACCTCCACATTTGCCAATACATAGGAAAATCTGAAGTAGGAAGTCTCATAACTCAAAAAGAAAAAAAAGCAGTCCTTGTCCTTTTAGCACTTCACACTGATCCACCCAAACCAACAGTTACTGCATTTCACTATCCTTTCCTTCACTAGTAGATTAACATATTGGAGAGATGACATGTACCGGGATTGACGGAGAGATAACTGGATTTTGCCATTCTCATTGGAGAGGATGTAACACCTGCAAGACAGAGTAAGGGGAAAAACAGGAAGCTTTTTTACCTGATAAATAAAGCCACAGATAGAAAATACATACTTTCATTAGCAGAATAACACTCTTAAGGAAACAAAACACTGTTCCTTGGAGCACTTACTGTCCAACACAAACTTCCCTCAGTCCCATCAGCACCTTAAGTAAAGAGTAGCTACTCTCAAAACACAGTCCAAGAAGTCAGCTGAAAAGGGGCTTCTTCACACATGGAAAATACAAGACTTTCACCCAAATGCCTATCAGGTCGTAAGTTCACATTACTTCTTAGCTACAGAACTGAACCTTATAGGTCTGGCATCATCTTACTGTAGCAAAAAAGCATGTCACCAAAGGGGGATAATTTCTAAGCCCTGCAGCTTCAGGAAACAATAAAGAAAATTACTGACCTGACAATCTTGCCAACCATGAAGTTACCCAGAGGATTCTCCATGTAAGTATCGTTTAGGTGAAAGATGCTGACTTTGCCAGTCCTCCCACCTGGCAAAGCAATGGTCAAACCAATGGGTGGAGTCACCTTTGTTACCATCCCTACAGTGATGGTGCCCTGCTCCAGTGACTGAATTCCTGGAAGAAGTGAAGGAGGGATAAGGTTTCATAAAACTTCAAAAGTATGTAACTGAAGTAACAGGTAGTGTCAGTGAAGTTGATTTAATTGCCTTATCAACCCCACAAACTTTTGGTAGGATGCAGTCCATACATTCTCTCAGTTCACAGCAACATTTGCCTTGGTAGCTCAGGCAAGGTCCCCTAGTTGCACAGTTCAAGGATCCGGAATAACTGACAATCTTGACAAATGTACCATCTTCTGCTTTGATATCAGGTGGGAATATGTTCCTAAGGGCTCAGAGAAGGCCTTTAGTCTAAGACAACAGGAAAGTGATTCTGTAGTCTAAAAGTCTGACCTCTCCTTGCCTTGCATGCTGCTACTTCTGAGTCAGGGACCCAGGGGTTAGTTCTGTCCTATAGGGAGGTAGAGCTTGGCTCTGGAGTGTAACATCTTCACCTGAGGGATCAGTGCAGACCCACCTCCAAGTATCATATGCAGTGGACTTCTGCTGTTAAGACTCCACTATACCTGTGAGTGACAAGCAGAGGTTTGTTTCGGTGACATCAGTTCCAGTCACTGTAGCTGATATTGCCTGGCCATTTCTGAAGCTCTTTTCTGGATGTTTTAAGACCTGAAAGAAAAGGCAGATTTCCACTCATTATCAAAATAGAAGCTTTGCACAATTCTGACTGGTGTTTATCCTATGAAGCTTTATATTTTCTATACACATCTTTGTAGTACTAGCTACAGGCATATTACTTGTTTGTCAGTGAGAGGCAGTGATGTCTAAAAGGCAGAACATTAGATTAGGAATTCACAGAGATATCAGAAGTGTCTTCAGTCATTACTTGCAGCCATGCGCACAGAAAAAAAGCATAGTACTATTTCTCTGTAATGGCCTCTTACCTTGGTGTTCAAAGACAGCAGCAGATGAGGAATTCTTCCTCGAATGTCAGGGGTGACTTCTACCTCCAGCCAGTTTTTGAGGATGTTATACTGAGAAGACACCAAAAAACAGAGAACACAGCATGAGAGCTTGAGGAAAAAAAAAATCCTTCCCTGGCAGATTCACTATTTTTTAAGGCTAGAAAGAACTACTCCAGTCTTGGCTCTTGCATCAAGTAAAAGCAGCGATTTGTTCCACTACTGCAAACGTAACAGCGCTGTGGTTCACGGGGCAGCGTGCACACAGGGGATGGGCAGCATTCCCTCTGTGCTGCTGGCACACTCAATGTCTCAAAGGCTGTTTTGCTAGAGTGCAGGGTGGGAAGCATCTGCTGTTAACAAACAGGCATGTTGAACAGGGTGAGTCAGCTCAACTCCATCAAGTATAAAAAGTGTGTCTTCTTTCTCCTGCTCTCCCCAAAAGAAAATGCACATCCCATGAGCTGCTCATGCTGAAGACCACAGCAGTGTCAGTGTTTGGCTCTGAACTGAGGCCCCTGAGGTCACCCCCACTTGCTGCCTCACCCAGCACACTTCTTAGGAAAACTCTGACCTCACCTTTCTTACAAAACAGGTGACTGTCTGTCCAACACTGTAGAGTCCAAGTTTCTTGAGGGCACTGTCTTCTTTAAGGTTCAGCATTGCTGTCACTTTCCCTTCTATTTCACTGTTTGCAAACAAAGAAGGACATCAGTAAGACAGTTTTGGTCCTAATAATGAAGATAGGAGTTAGAAATCCAGGAGATCATGGTGAGCCAATACTACTGCGACAGTGCCTTTGTGACATTCATCCCACATCCCCTCCCCAGCTGCATCCTTCTACAGGGAATGAATTCTTTCCTCTGCTTAAGAGGGACTCATGCCCTTCTGACATGAGTGGACATACCAGTCCAGACTGACACAACCTGAAGCCCAAAGGACATTTCAAATGAAATCATGTGCTAGGAGAGCACTGTGAGGTTTGTTAAACTTCAGGTCCCAGACCCAACTTAATGTGAAAGAAAGACTAAGAAGCCTTGACACACTGTATAGATATGGAGGTCCTTGCTCACAGTCAGCTCCTTCACAAGAGATAAACAAGAGAGGGAACCTACAAGGATATAAAACCTGTGAAGCATCTGCAGACAGCACAAAGGCCAACACTTACCTTGGTCGAATGCTGAGCTCTGGAATGGTCTGTGTGAAGTGTGGATGGCTGATGGGCAGGTACCTAAAGACAAGAAGGCTACAAGTTTCTCATGATTTCCCCAGGCCCCGATCATTCACCTGTAATCACTATGTATTGGCAAAAAGAACCATAAAAATATATGTAAGCCCTCTAAAACTACCAAAGCCTTCCAGTTTTTCAGTGACAATTTAGGACCCAAAATATTCCAGCAAATTTAGTCCCTGGGGGCAAACTTCCCTTATATTCAAGGTTTCCACTGGACCTTAAGAAAATATTATTTTTTTTCTTGCAATCTATACTAAAGATAAATACAGTGACACATATAGAGAGCTAATTCACTGAAACCTGCATCTGGGATACAACATAATAGCAGATATTCTCAGGCCTCAACTACTCCAATAAGGGCAGCTTTAACAGCATCAGTTGACACAAGGAGCAGCCTAGATCATCTGAATTGAGTAACTCACCCCTTACATTCCCCAAGAAGTAATATTAGGGGCATGTCTTCCCACCTGTGAGTGTTCACATCTCTGCCTCCAATGACTCGAGCAGTCACCTTCTGTCCAGCTTTCAGAGTATATGTTGGAAAAGAACCTATGGGCACTTCATCCATAACTCGGGATGCATGGATTGAACCTGTCAGCTTGTCATCAATAGCAACTGTCACATGCGTTGGTTTTACAGATTTCACAGTACCAGTAACAACATCCCCCAGGGAAAGCGAGTGTTTCACAGCAACAACCAGCTCTTCTAATGCCGTCTCAGACTCGTTCCGGACTCTTACAAAAACATTCTTCTTTGTTGAGCCTTGTACTGCTAACAAGACTCCGTGGTCATTCACCTTCACTACTTTTAAGGTTGCAGAGATTGTTTGTCCCACCTTCAGTTTTTCTGAGTCGAAGCGGAAGGTGTCATTGAAGTGAGAGGCTATGGGGACAGCTGCCAGCTGGCCTGTTTCCAACAAAGACACGATGGCAAACTCATCTGCTACGTGCTGCACAATGGCAGAGTGCTGGGAGTTCTCTGTGAGCCACTAGACAGAGATGGAGATAGTGACTAATTGTGCTGAGATCCCCATTCCCTCCACTCTACCTCCCACAGCTCTAAAAGCAGAAATAGCCATCCCCTCATTTCATTAATCACTTAGTTTGCTAGACATGGAGAAACATACAAATCAAAACAACTGAATACATACTTGCTTGTTTTTTTGTTTTAACAGTTCTTCTCGAAGAGAAACAAACACCTTGGATGAGAGGGCATCCACATGAAGAACCAATGCTTTGGTTTTCTCACCAGGAGCAATATTTTTGTCTACAAATGAGAATAAGGACATTATCTCTTCATAGACAGTAAAGGATTTTGAGTATCAGAGCTAGTGGCACATAACAGACAGCAAAAGGTTGTCTGTGATTCAGTTTAATTCCAGAAGACCTTAGTGATAAAAAGACTTATTGTAACTTATTGTAACAAAGATAACTTAGTACCAAATGTATAATAAGGCTCTTTAAGAAAAGAACAGATACCTCCAATATTAATGGCAAGGAGGGGAAAAAAAAGAGGGAGGAGCTTTTTATTTGGAAAAAGTCTGGTGCTTTCATGGAAGAACTAAATGGATTTTGTGAAGATGCGATTCTTAGATAATGCAGACAAGGCTGACTGAACACAAATTCAAGGCAATACAGGTTTTCAAAAGGATTATGATAACACATTTGCATAAAACCATCATCAGACTATCTGCTGTTGATGAAACAAAACTTCTGCACATAGAAGTGCCAGGATATTACCCCTGCTCAAGTTAGCACTTAATACAAGTATCAGTGATTTATTCATTATCACAGCATGTACTTCTTTGGTTCTGTATAATATGGCACTTTCCTGCTTTAATTTTTGAATTAAAAAGTACTGAAATTGTAGCCCTGTTTTAAAGTCACATTGACTTAAAAGAAAAATTAAACAGCAATTTCAGACAGAGCTTACTCCAAGGAACATATTTCTGAAGTAAGTGGAAAAAAACCCAAACAAACACAAGAAAGCTGAAGCTTGTGTTATTTGTCTACATCTCAGAGCACAAACTAGACATTGCAAGATGCCAAAGATATGAAGCCAGATTGGATTGAGTTTACAGATGGGTAACAGAGACACAGATAGGCTTCAGTGATACGTTCTGAACCATGAAAATGGGTCAGCAACATAGTATGAAATTAGACTTCAAGCCCATCCTTACTCTGATCAGATACCTCCTATGTCAGTTCCTCATCATCTGAATTAATTTAAGGACAGAGGTTTCAAAGCACAAGAGTGAAACCCAAAGCAAGCAAAGACAAGACCCTCACCTCCCAAATGGTAGCGAGTGGCTGTGACAGTCAAGCCTGTGACACAGCTGCCACTGAACTGCACTGAGGCATCCTCCTTCACATTCTGCACCACCAGCTGCAGCTCCTTCCCAGGCACCAACTCACAAAGGCCTCGGGCCATGCTGGGGTCTCCTACATAAAGGAAAGAAAAAGCAGGAAATCAATTTTACCTACGTTGTTTCTTTGCACAACAAAGATAGTCTTCACATTTGCTCAAGAGTGCAAGAACAAGCATTTACAGCCACCTTATAATGGAATACAAAGCTTAGGCTCCTGAATATGCAGAAACACAAAATAAATTCTAAGAGTTAATAAATGTACCAACACTTTGTGATATTGAGGATCTGATATCTATGTAGAGAATATTTTCCAACATTATAGAAACACTGGCACACAGCATCACATATAGTAAAAGGTGAAAGCAAAATATATTAATACTAAAAACACAAAACTAATTTGTAACTTCACGATTACAGGAAACAAAACATTAAAGACGACTGGATATAAAAAGAACCTAAAAAGGCTAAGTCAGAATTTGACAAAAATTCAACTTTTTGAATCAACTGCAGTACATCCAGTATTCTTAACACTGAAAAAACAGCATGTGAGACTATCTTTGTTGGAGGACTTGTTCAGCAAGCCTGCAATACAAGTAGGCAAATCTGTTTGTACAAACTCATCCTCGTGTGCTTACTGTATTTGGGTTATCACAAGCACATGAGTGCCAGCATAATTATCCTCATACTTTCCAGTTAAGCAGATCCTGGCTAGGGCTAGAGGAAGTTGC
>VYZU01044363.1:16872-73155 GCA_013401355.1 Ceyx cyanopectus
TGACAGTATGACTGTATTTGTCCATAACTGCATATACATGATGTAATGTTCAACAATCAATGTTCAACATTGATTCCTCAGACAATCCAAAATAAGATTATTTTTAAAAAGGCAATTTCTTTGATTGCATACAGTTTTCTAAACGTAATACTGTCAGACAAGGCTTGCAGTCCAGAAATTCAAGTCAATCTAGGTTTTCAAAAGGATTATGATAACACATTTGCATAAAACCATCATCAGACTATCTGCTGTTGATGAAACAAAACTTCTGCACATAGAAGTGCCAGGATATTACCCCTGCTCAAGTTAGCACTTAATACAAGTATCAGTGATTTATTCATTATCACAGCATGTACTTCTTTGGTTCTGTATAATATGGCACTTTCCTGCTTTAATTTTTGAATTAAAAAGTACTGAAATTGTAGCCCTGTTTTAAAGTCACATTGACTTAAAAGAAAAATTAAACAGCAATTTCAGACAGAGCTTACTCCAAGGAACATATTTCTGAAGTAAGTGGAAAAAAACCCAAACAAACACAAGAAAGCTGAAGCTTGTGTTATTTGTCTACATCTCAGAGCACAAACTAGACATTGCAAGATGCCAAAGATATGAAGCCAGATTGGATTGAGTTTACAGATGGGTAACAGAGACACAGATAGGCTTCAGTGATACGTTCTGAACCATGAAAATGGGTCAGCAACATAGTATGAAATTAGACTTCAAGCCCATCCTTACTCTGATCAGATACCTCCTATGTCAGTTCCTCATCATCTGAATTAATTTAAGGACAGAGGTTTCAAAGCACAAGAGTGAAACCCAAAGCAAGCAAAGACAAGACCCTCACCTCCCAAATGGTAGCGAGTGGCTGTGACAGTCAAGCCTGTGACACAGCTGCCACTGAACTGCACTGAGGCATCCTCCTTCACATTCTGCACCACCAGCTGCAGCTCCTTCCCAGGCACCAACTCACAAAGGCCTCGGGCCATGCTGGGGTCTCCTACATAAAGGAAAGAAAAAGCAGGAAATCAATTTTACCTACGTTGTTTCTTTGCACAACAAAGATAGTCTTCACATTTGCTCAAGAGTGCAAGAACAAGCATTTACAGCCACCTTATAATGGAATACAAAGCTTAGGCTCCTGAATATGCAGAAACACAAAATAAATTCTAAGAGTTAATAAATGTACCAACACTTTGTGATATTGAGGATCTGATATCTATGTAGAGAATATTTTCCAACATTATAGAAACACTGGCACACAGCATCACATATAGTAAAAGGTGAAAGCAAAATATATTAATACTAAAAACACAAAACTAATTTGTAACTTCACGATTACAGGAAACAAAACATTAAAGACGACTGGATATAAAAAGAACCTAAAAAGGCTAAGTCAGAATTTGACAAAAATTCAACTTTTTGAATCAACTGCAGTACATCCAGTATTCTTAACACTGAAAAAACAGCATGTGAGACTATCTTTGTTGGAGGACTTGTTCAGCAAGCCTGCAATACAAGTAGGCAAATCTGTTTGTACAAACTCATCCTCGTGTGCTTACTGTATTTGGGTTATCACAAGCACATGAGTGCCAGCATAATTATCCTCATACTTTCCAGTTAAGCAGATCCTGGCTAGGGCTAGAGGAAGTTGCAAAATCCCTCTGTGAAAATCAGGCATCCAATGCACAAATATAAACAATAAAAAGCAACTTGATCACAGCATGCACAATTACAGACTTATGCACCACAGGAATCACAGGAGCAATTACTGACTGCCAGTAAAAAACAATGTGAGTGTCCTTTGCAGCTATAGTTAAAAAAGCACTGTTACATGAAGGTAGAAATGGTGCTTTCTGATCAGTTGTTACCTGCAAATACAGTATGCATAGAAATAATACAGCGTTACTCTTGTCAATGATTCCTTTTTATTTTGATGGACAAAGCTAGTCCTATTTGCTTTAACACAGTAAGATACAGTGCAGGCAGCAGGCACCAATAGGCAAGTAAGGAAATTAATCTTAAAGCCTTTCTCTTTATTATTTCAACCCTCCAAAAGCATCATGCACTTAAAAAAGGTGTACTATTCTTCAGAAAGCACCAAGGGAAAAAGAGAAAGAGAGCTTTACCATCAGACAGCCTTTCTTATGTCACAGTTAGTGGCACTGATGCACCACTAATGTCACTACCAGTTGTATTCTGTCCTTCCATCATTTTTGAGTACAGAAAATTGACATCATGTCCATTCTGACTCTTATGTACCTATGACCCTAGTATCCAGGCACCAATGCTGGTTTTCATAAACTAAGTAATTGGCAAGGGTAGGTCTCAAGTACCTGTTTCTAATACATAAATCTGCACACAACGAGAACCTCCCATATTACTTATCACCATTCATTTTTTCAGGCATTTAGGAAAATTCAGGTTTGGCCACTGGTCAACCTGTTTTGCTTTGCTGGTGCTTTGTGGCAGTTCACTTGTGCACAGAAAAAAACTCGTTCTGGTCATTTTCCACTTAATAAAAACACCAAACTACAAAACCCAACAGAAAAAAACATACACCTACACTTCCACTAGCACAGTAGAAAGGTTTCACAGCCTTGACCAACATCCCTTTTAACTGTTAGCTTTTTGGAGTTTAACAATTGTTTATGGACCTGAGAAATCAGGTCTATAGACTAAGGCTCTTAAAACACAAGATCATAGAGTACTAAAAAATTAACTATTGACAAATTAAAAATAAACAGAGACAATGCTTCACAAAACACGTAATTAAATGGTGAAACAACTTCCAGATGTCTTAGTTGATTAACTTTTAGACTGGTTTATAAAGCATTTACAAATATTCACACTGATAAAAGTGTCTCCAAGGTTGGAGAAAGGGATTGGTCCACAGAACACCCAATCTCAGCCTGGATATCTTATTTTCACCTTCACAGGCCCTCAAGGAGCCCATCTTTTTGTACCATTGTATCTCCCTCTTTTGGTATATGGACCTCATAGTTTGTCTGGTTTCTCTCTTTAGTCCTCTAAGCTTTAACCAAAAAAAAAAAAAAAAAATCAAGCCAGGAGGCCTAGCAGACTTCATGAAAAGAGTAGACTCTTTGTCTTGTTTCAGCCAGTTTCAAAAAGCTTTCTTGTCAATGGCAGACACTGCACACAAACCCTTCTCCCAATAAACTCCTCCTAGAAACCTCATCTGCTTGAGCTGACCATTCTTTTACTTAAAAGAAAATGGTTTTCCCTTTTTGTTCTTCCAGAGCCCCTTTTTTTCGTGATATCTGCCCCTTTAGCAGAACATGTAAAATCTTTTACCTTTTCTTCTCAACAAGTTCTTGATTTCTTTAATCTCCTTGAAATACTGATGCAGCAGGGCAAAGCTCTCTGCAGCAGAATCACCCGAGCTGCACTCTGACACCTTCAGACTGAGGAGCACACGCTGCTTCTCCTCATCGATGCTCATCACCTTTGCAATCACTGTTTGTCCAACCACAAAGTGGTCCTTGGTGTCCGTCACAAACTTGTCACTCATGCTCTGTGCAAAGGAAAAAAAGGGACAAGGGTTACTGAGCACAGCTAACTGTCAACCCTCTGCAGTGCTGTTCAAAAGGGTTTAAGACTTCATGAAAATGCATAAGACAAAGACTAACGAAAAGCATCAGTTAAAAGGAAGTCACATGAAATCCTCCTTGCTGATACTTAAGCTCACTTAAATAAAATAATTTGTTTTGTTTTGGAAGTGAAGTAAAAGACAAACCTAAAAGCAACTTTTACCCTACTGGAGGAAGCTGTACCACTTCCACGGGTGCTGTTCACTGCAGTGAGCAGGGCACTTACCACTTTGGGTGCCAGTCCTGTCACACCGAACGGGAACTCCACAAATACTCCAAAGGACATCACATTCCTCACGTAACCAGCCAACAGCATCCCAGGCTGGATTTCAGAGAAACTCCTCACAACTTGCTCCTCCTGTAGAGCAGAAATCACTGCAGCCTTTCTGCTCAAGATCTGACCAACCAGTTCGGAAAAATGGGAAAAGACTGAATGAAAGGATTCTGACGCCAAGCAAATCTCTCAGTGCTGCCAACCACTGGGCTAGAGCATTATTGCAGGTTAGACAGTACAGGAGCTCAAAATCCTGCAATTCCCATTTCTGTCTTGATCTTTCCACACTAAAATTTAGCAATTGATGTCTCTTAAGCTGATCAGTATTAGATACACACTTCATATTAGAAGAAATGTCAACTTCCTAATATTTCAATTCTGATTTTTGGTATAAAACCAGCAATTTTTTGTTTGTTTTTTTTTTTTCCCAAGGTTGTAGTACGATTAACGGCTCAGAAGCTGGTTGGGAAGATCAGTAAATTCACAATAAAATCCTGGTTCTAATGGGATTCCAGCAGCAGCTGAGCCTCACTTTTAATACCAGCAAGTTATAGTCTTTGAAGCACTGCTAGCTCGACAGGCACTTCCACTTCAACACACTAACTAATAGTTAACTAACAAATCTATTTGTTGCAGATACTTTGGATTCCTGACAGAGATCTCCTTCCCCATGCTTTGTCTGGTTGAGGTGGCAAAGGATACGATACGTTCTCCATTGTCACTTAGGCACACAACTCTGGGCAGGACATCTCCCTCTTGAAGACAGTGCCACAGAAGCTTGCAGGTAGTAACAAAGTCAGAGAGGTGCACTGTGGGAATCCAGGCTATCACATTACCTTCATCTTCTAAGATAGAAACCTCTAGCCCGTTATCTTTCTTCTTCAAGACTTTCACATCAACCATCTGAAATTAGAACAATTACAGTGATATAAAATTCCAACTCATCTCTTTTGATGCACAGGGTAGGAAATGCCAAGCTGTGGGGACCTTGACATTTCCTCCCAGCTATATATGAGAAAATCTTACATCAACAGGGCTGAGCCCAAAAAATGTGCCAATACTGATAGTAAAATCAGAAGTAATTCTCAGCTCCCAGAAAAATCAAGAGCTAGAAACATTCTTATGGTTGTGACTTTTTACCTGAAGGGAAAATTGAATAATTTAAACAAGATTAGAAGTGTTATGTTCCTGCATGAACAGTATCTGCAGGGTGCTGGAAACTTTGCTCATTCCACAGAAAACAGAGAAGCACTTCAAAACATATCTCTAAAGTTGTCTTTTTCCAGGGAGCGATTTTGGAATGATAACACAGCAGCATCCAGAAGTAAAAGGCCCTCCACTTAGGAGTAGGAGCACTAATTAGTACCTCCATAAGGACTGTCCTGGGACTCCTTTATGCTGACCTCTGACAACAGAGTGTCTTTTTGATCTAGGAGGCCAACCACAAAATAAAAGACACATATTTAATGCTAGTTCCTGACCAACAACAGCTTTTCTTGAAGCAAAATTGTTGAAATTGATACCAAATTATCTGGAAAATAAGTATGAAAAGGCAAAAAAGGGAGCAGTCATTGAATTCAATACCTCTCCTATTTGATATTTCACTTCCTGCTTCTTCTTTGAATTACATTCTTTTTTGTCCTCAAGGGCAGGCTTGCTTGATAACCTGAAGGACAACAAGAGTCTTTCCTGCTGGGATTCACATTTTAAGACCATTACTTTAACAACCTGCAGCAAAAAAAGATAAAATAAAAGTCTAACTCAGCTCTTCAGTGTGCTACTGCCTACAAAGCAAGTAGAGAAAATGCACATACAGCACACTTTTCTCTCACACCTAAGAAAAGCAAGGCACTGACTGTAACTTAACAGGTTCAACCAGAGAGAAAAGTTTTGATCACAAAGATGGACAACGGAAGTACATAGTCATTAAACTACATAGCAGGTCTGTTACCAGAATAGAGAATAAAATTCAGATCTGCAGATCTACAGGCAGAAATCTTGACTAGAAAATAACTCCCTTCCTTGGACATCCAAAGAACAGCAGGATTAAAGACAAATGAAAGCACCAGAAACCAAACAAAACAACCCACCACCACCACTAACAACAACAAAAAAAATCCCAAACAAACAAAAAGGTCAGAACAATCAAAGAGTGCTGAGATCTTCATAAGCTTGCCTGCAACAAAGACTAGAACTTGGTTAACAGCATGGTTCTCAGAGCACCTGGCTGAAGATGTGCAGAATTTGCAATAAACAAGTAAATCAGCATAATGCAGAGACAGAAAAACCTCATCCTTCTGATTCTTAGAGTTCTAAATTCCTTAGCAGAAACTGCAGCCTAGAACACCAAACTTCTACTAAGATCTCCGTAACTCAACCAAGTGTAGTTCCCATACCACATACCATGGTGCCTTCTTCACACCAGAACAGAGAAAGTCTAAGAAACAAAGACAAGTCCGTGAAACACTATGAGAAGAGCCCCTTTCACTGCCTAAACTGTTTAAATGGAGCACAGCAATTATTTAAGGTTAAAGGATGTAAACATCTTTTGGTGTAACTGGTTCCTCCAGGGAAAAGTCCATGTAGCAGCCAACTCAATTGCAGATTTCTCTTTTGCATTCAAACACAAAGCATGGTATATGTACATCAATTACCTGGCCTTCATGGAAGACTTTATCTGGACAAGATATGGGTTCTGAGCTGAGCTCATTCTTGGGTACCAGACCTTTGACATCATTGTAGAACTTCACAATGCAGCCAAACTCCCTTGCACAAACCACAACGCCATGTGTGATAAGACCTGGCTTTGCATCTTCATAATTGCAGAGGACTGGAAGCTTTGATTGGACAAGACTTTTCTTTAGAGTAAGGATCAGCCTCCTTCCTTCAGGATTGCACTCTAGCACCTGCAAGAATGGAGTACAAAGGGGTTCAAAAAGCATGTCTGCCATTGCCTGACCAATTCAGCTGCTAAATACTCAGAACAAAACAATAAACAAACCAAACCAAAGAGGGCAAAGCAGCTGAATACCCTGTCTGGCAGCTCTCACCCGACATCTGACTTCATCTCCTATGCTGTACTTCTTCTCAGGCTGCTTCAGGATCACATCAGCAAGATGCATGGATGGCACAAGCCCTTTAATCCTGTCAGTCACTTTCACCTGCATCCCAATAGGTTTCAGAGCAAACACTTTCCCCTAGAATTCAAAACAGGAAAAAGAATCAGTAAATTCAGCATGAAAAGTAGACTGTGCATGTGTTAGGAAACCGCGAAGACACTTTATTACCCATTATCACCAAACTTAATTGCTCTCCAAAAAACAAAATCTTAGTCCAGCCCACATTTCATCCAACCAATCTGACCCATTAACTTTTTTACATTCCATCTCTGGCAAATCAGACTGTTTCCAGAGATATATCCAATACAGTCATGACTCGGACATAAGAATGATCATCACCGAGTAATTTCCTGCCCATGAGCTGATTGTGATGGTCCATGAAAGGACTCAAGAGTGCAACACCAAGTTTCAGGGTTTTTTTCTCAAGACTTTATAAAAATATATTCATGGTCAAAAATAAATTACTGACTCTGGCTAAAATTTGACTACCTAGGCAGCATCATGAATAAAAACTCAAATAAAAAGGGGAAAGAAAAGTATCATATTCCACTGAGTCCAGATGTGTTTTTTCCTCCCTTTCATCTCACTAGTCTGGATCAGAAGTTGAACATACAGATTAGGCAAAAGAAACACACATTAGCTAGATCATTATTACAAGTATAATGGCCACAGAATACTGTGAAAGTCCTTCAGATGATCCTCACCTGCACCACATCCCCTGTGTGGATATCTTGGTATTGCAGAATCTGTGCTTCAATAATCTGACTAGGAGAGACAGCAAGAGATGACCAATCAGATAACCTGAAGGAAATTCAGACTAAGAGAGTCTCCTTTGCCTTCTCCCAAATATATTTGTGCCAATATATCACACAAACCCTAGAGTTCTACAGCTCCAGATTTCTGTGTTTTACTCCAACTGACCCACCTCCCAAAACAGATCTCTGGACATAAATGTCAGGGTGGTTCACCAAGCTCTGTTCCAGGTGACAGTCACAAAGATATGGCCACCAGTCATGGCTCCAAGAAAGGGAAAATCATCATCTGTCTGCATTGCTTAAAGACACACAGATGGAAATACTAAGAGGGAGAAGGAAAACAGGGTGGAACTTGGAAGACTCAGGTTCAATTTCCTGTTCACATCTTTTTCCTCTCCACATCTTCTAACGTGATCCCAGCAGAAGTAGTTTAGCCTCCCTGTGCCTCAGCTCACCAATTGTGTCCCAATTCTCTATAGTATGTTGAGAATATGCAAGATGTCTCAATAACCTGATGTGAGACAACAGAGACAGAGGCCAAAAACCCCAAATGGGAATTCCAGTCCTACAAAGCAAGTCCCTGGAGTATTTTCCCCTTTCAACTACACCCTTCTAATCCAATTTTCTAGATGAGTCTATGAAACTTACTGCTTCAGAGATACAATACACATCTCATCCATCAGGCTGTAGTCAATGATCCGACATTTATGTTTGCATCCTGTCTTAAATGCTCCAGGTTTAAAGGATTTTCTGGTTTTTGAAAGATGTTTCAACTAGAAGAAACAAGTTACAATTTAGAGTTTAGAAAAATGGAAGCGCTGATACAGACCTTAGGTTGAAGTGACAGCATCTGAGAAAATTATTCCTCTAACATATTCCCTTTGTGCAGCAAGTTTCACCAGTTCTTTTGCAACCACCTCCTACAAACCAACTGGAGTAAGGGGAGGTATAATTTGGCAAGCACCTTCCACATTATCTTCATTTTATTGTGTTTGTCTCACAAAGTGCATGAAAGTAGAACATAAAGTAGAAAATAAAACCTCCCTTAGAGGCTAAGACAGCTGCAGAGGACTTGCCTCGCCGCTCTGGTATTTACCCGTGCAAATGCAAGAGTGCCATCATCAAGCTCAAATATGGCACCAAACTGCTTGTAGAAAGATCTCACTGTTGACTCCTCCACCACGGCCCCCAGGCGATCATTGGAGAGCTGGTTTGGGGATCCCCCAGGGTGGAGGAAGGCCCGCCGCAGAGTGAGCCGCACCACCTTGGAGGTGGGGTGGACAGAGAGGATGCAAGCTCTCACCTGGGAGAGGAGAGTATGTTCATTAAACACAAGTTTGTGAACAGAAGAGGAGAAAGGCACATTGCTTGTGTTTTTAGACATTATGCTTGGTATCTCAACTTTCTGTCCATGCACAAGCACTTTCCAATATTAGTAGTAGTACTTCAGTTCTAACAGCTTCATAGGTGAGGGATTTTTGCTTCTGTCTGTTGTTTACAGACTAGTCTGGAACCTACGCAGCAAGGGGAACAAGACCACACAAGTCATTTTCTATCATTTCCAAGTCTCTTATGCTTCTCAAACAAGCCTTTGATTAGTCTTTTTCTTTTTATTAAAAAGAATGGCTTTTCTTTTTACAGCTCTAAAGTAGTCATGATAATTCTTCGAACAGAAAGTGAGAAAGACAGATATCATCTGTAAGATTTCAGAGGCTACTCCACAGAAATGCTGGAGAAGATAAGAGATGCTGTAAGCAACATACCAACTCCAGACATCCTTCAGTCCCCTTACCATTTGATCTGGAGAATAGTTCATGGATTTCTCTGGGTCCATGTGCATGAAATCCACAATGCCAGTGAAAGAAGACAGAAACCTCAGTTTGATCCCAAATGTGGCCACCTAAGAAGGGAAGGAAAAGATGCCTAAAGAAGTATGCACTCAGTTTTCATGCAGCTCAAATAAAGAGCAATTCACACATTTCACTGTCAGTGCTAATCAACTAGAACATGAGAAGAGAGAGGAAAAACACTTAAAATTCTGTTTTCTACTCTGCTTTACAGAAGCAATACTTTAGCTTTTTGATAATGCCATGTGTACTCGAAAGACTCCTGCTAACCTGTTGAATATTTGACCCAGGTAAAGGCCAGAGCACAATATGGATTCTGTTCTGCTTCAAGCTTCATCACCAACTTCAGGCTGAAGCCTTTATACTCATGGCATCACAGCCGGGACAGAGATCAGACCTTAGGTGAATTAAGTGGAGGGACTGTCTAACAGATACTAGTTTTTGCTATTGTAAAGTAATTGAGCCCAAGCACAAAATTTCCATCTCCACTTCACCTGTCTCCCTGTCTTCAGCAAGGCTCAAAAAACCCCAACCCTCACCAGAATTTACCTTCCGCACTTGGGCTTTCACCACCAACCCTGGCAGCAGATTAGAAAGGGTCCAGTTCTGTTGCTCTGTTGCAATGGAGGCAGCAACTTCTGATCGATCAACAGACAAACGGACCACCCTCCCCTCGTTCTTTACTTCCACAATGACACAGTTCAGATTCTGGCCTATTTTCAAGTCAGGCCCTACAAAGACAAACCACAGATATAACAACCTTTAATCTCTGTCATTCTCCACCTCCAGTTTAATCCCAGCGCTCCTCCTGCACTACTTCTTACCTTTCTTCACTGCTTTGATGTAATTTTGGGCTTTCTGACGAGGCAGGAAAGCATGAGTCCCATTGACTCCAATATCAATGAGGTAGCCATGGTCTTCCACACTAGACACAAAGCCAGAGAGTAGCTGTTGGGAGAGAAGCAAAACAATTCAGTAACATGATGAAACAGTAGGTTTCCTCAAGGAATGTGCATCTGGTAAAAAACTTCCCACCCAAATAATTGTTCCATAAGGACAGAGAATTGAGTTGTCCAGAGTAGCAGAAAGAACTCTAAGTTCTTTCTTATTACACAGATAATCTGGCAGCAAAGCCTCAGCTCTACCCTTATCCAACTACACATGTATGGAGTTCACAAACCAGTAGGGGAAAAAAAATGAGAATACTAAAAAATAGCAGGTGCTCTAATTGCAGGCACATGTTTATAATCATACAGCGGGAAACATAAAAACTAAACACCAATTAAATAAGCAAGTCATGTTAAATATTATTCTCTGCATAAACTACAAAGAATTATATCCAGAAAGAAATCAGTAATAACTTGTCCATATCGAAACCTAAGTGACAACCTGAAGCCAAAATCAGATACTGCCCTCTCCTTCCACATCCTCCTTTGATCCCAAGAGAGGACAAACTGAAATGTTCCCTCACACTTTGTGAAAGAAGCACCTCCACAGCCTAGAGAGGCTGTGACAGATGCAGAACACATACCATGCCAGATGCTAGTGCTGAAGCATTCAGACCCTTATTGACCTTCTTGGGGTCAATGGATAATTTGATACTCCGACGTCCATCAGCACTTTTCTCAACACTGGTCACAATGCACCTGACCAGAGTCCCTGGAGAATACATGTCTGAGAGCGAATTCAAGTCCTGCCAGCAAGATGATCAAGAGAGAAACATGCAAATTTTACAATATTAAATAATATAAGAAGGACAAAATTTGTTACTGAAGTAGCTTTTGAAATAAAAATCCCAATGGGAAGTCCCATTTCTGTCAACATTGTGTCACAAACAGCAGGGCCTCGATACAGAGGCAGGGATGACACCATGTGATGTTAGCAGGACTGGTAGGCTTTGCTTAAAAAGAAATACTGTGTGGGCCAGAATCAGGAGGTCACAGCTGAGGAAACATCTACAGAGCCAGCTGTAACCTTAACCTCACCTCCCTCTTTAGCAGAGGAAGTGGCAGATCTCACATTCCACAACACTGTGGGAAAAACTTAAGAAGCACTGAACTGGAGAGACAGTCACTGGTTACTCCATCCTCTCTCTTTCCAGCAATCAGCATTATCAGGAAATTGCCAAGTTTGCATGGAAGAGCCAGTTCCAAACCAAGGTGAATCTACACTAGCACTAAGCTGCAGCACATCACACATGTCAACACATGTAACGCTGCAAGGATTGCGCTACTCCCTGTGACCCTGAGAAACACTTGCAACCTCACATCATTTTCCAGCCACTTCCCTGACTTATTCCCACCATTGCCTAAAGTCAGGGATCGGTATTTAGCCTCAGCAACAGACAGGCAAAAGAAATCTCTTCACATTCAACAGACTGGTTAGTAAATTCAAGTATTATTTAGACAAGGCTAAGGCACTGCAAGTGATCAATTCAAGTATGCAGGTGGTATCTTACAGGTAGACACCAGAAACCAGGCTCCTGAGCAAGACCTCAGGGTTGGTTCGGAGGTATTATTAAGACTGCCCAGCTCTCAGGTAACAAATCACAGCCCCAGCCCAATGCCTCACCTCCAGTTCCCCTTGGGCCACCTCTTTGCTCAGCATTTTGCTGTAGGTGTCGCTGATCTGCGTGACTGGCACAAATCCCAAAAGCCCGTTGGGTAAGCTGATGACAAGCTCATAGTCACTGACTTCTTTTATACAACCAAGCAGCAACATCCCCTCACAGAGTGCCTGGGAAAGCAGGGAGAATAGCAAATGGTTAATATCTTGACAATTCAGTGATAACATGTTGTATACACATTTGTCCCAAATCAATGTATTTTACAGGTTTAGTGAGAACATGCCATTTTTACATAGCTCAGAAGACAGAGGCATGAAAAATCAAACATTTATTCACAAACCTCAATTGTGAGTGGTTCAATATTCACAACATTGTCTTTAGTAGCAGAAGTGCTGTCTGCCTTCAACTTTTTCTGCTTCCCTTGATCCCTCTGGCTCTTTTTTCTTTTCTGGGATCGCTCTTCATGGTGAACCTAAAGCAGATTACAGGAGAGAGGGGAGAAAAAAAATCAAGTGGAAAAAGATATGAACTTTGTACTAACACATAACTCTGCTGCCAGGAATAAAATTAGAATACTAGGATTGGAAGTTTAAAAAAAAGACAATAATATCTTATTATATATGCTATATGTCTACATGCAAGCCTTCCACAATATTTCCTTTGGGCTGCAGCTGATCATTTATAAAACTCTGAATCTTGGGAATGGAAAAATGTGGCACAAGTCATCTGCACCACACTGTACAAACAGAAGAAGAAAGACCAAACTTAGTCTACATTCACTAACACCAGCCTCACAACACAAGCACCTTGGGATAAAGTTTAAAAGCTAAAGCCTGATCAATAATTTTGATTGAACTTTTTCTGTCATCATTTTCATCATGCATCAGACATAAAGGATCTTTAAGAGATCAGGAGAAAGGTGGATATCAGCAGTTATCTCTTTCTGTAAGTCCCTTGTAAAGAAGTAGTGGACAGGAAGGATTGGAAGGGCATATTCTGACAGTAGAAGAGCTCTGAGAAGAGTGAATCAAGAGCACACAAAGAACATACATACATCAAACAAATTGTCCCGCTCTAACTTTGCACTCTGTGTTTTTCCCTCTGTGGGTTTTTTCTGGATGCCTCCTCGAGGAAAGTTTTCTTCCATGGATGTCATGCTTGCAGTTCTATAGAACGAATGAGAAAACAGGAGATGTGCAGTAGTTATACTTGTTCCTCATGAACACTGAAGGGACATAAGGCCCCCAAACTAAGAAAGAAGTCAGACGGCTACTTTACAGTTACTCAACAACAAATACAAACTCATATCCAAACGTATATGATTCTGATTATACGGAAGAGTTGCAATGGCCCATCTAAATATGTGCACCCTATCACTTTTACTCTTGTCCAATTCTAATAAAGCATTACATTTTTAAGGTATTTAGATGTATCACAAAGATATTAATAAAACTAATTTAACCCTAAGTTTCCTGAACATATCTTTTTTCTATCCGGTGGACAAACTGAGACTATCAGCTTCAGTCTCCAAGAAAGTTGTGAGTGAAACACCAAGTAAACTTGGTCTACATTTATGTCTTTTGGATGCCGCCCTTAAAAGCTACTATAATTTATCTATAGCTATATATATTTAATAGATATACCTAACATAATGATGTTGCAGTCAGCAAACAACACCTTATTTTCTAGGTCTCCATTCCCAGGCTGTTTATTACTGTGGACAACAGTTCTACAGAAATTAGCAGTGAAACGCACTGCACTGTCACATTTAAAGCGGCCTGCGGAGCCATATAAAACTCCCTTGAAGGCGAAAGCCCATACTAAGATTTAAGCTCCTGCAGGCCCGGTTCATCGCAGGATTCGCTGCGGGGCACCTCCCACGGCCGGTAACGGAGCCACGCAGGTGGAGCGGACAGGACTGGAGCTCTTACCTGCCCCGGCCGCTGCCGCTCTGGCCTCTCTGCCGCCGAATTCCGGGACGCTGCCTCGTGGGGGGGGAGGGCCCGGGAAGGCGGCTCGGGAAAGAAGGGAACAGAGACCGGGTTGCGCACGCGGAGAACACGGGGCGACCAGAAGCAGTTCTCAGGGCAAGGGGGAAAGGACAAGCGGAAGTAGAGGGGCCGCCCTCTCGGCCAATGGGAAGGAAGGAGGCGGAGAGAATCCGTTCGCTTGGTGGAACGGCAACGCCGAGTGGCCCGGGGCGGACGCCATTTTGTGGGAGGGCACTGGCGAAGGGCAGAGAGCGGCGGCAGGACGGTGGCGGGGCCTGAAGAGGTACCGTGGGGCCCGTGGGGGAGGGTGACTCAGACCCAGACCCTCTCCCGCGACTTCTGTTGGGCTGCGCCGCCGTTCGGGAGCGCGGCTTTCTGAGGCGCCGAGCCGTGGTTGTCCCTCAGGGCGCCTGCGACCTTCAGCCACAGACGCCGCCGCATCCCTTGCGAGCTGAGGCGAGGGAGCGCCGGGGTCGCGGCTGTTTGCGCCAGCGAGATGTGCCCGGCCTTCGGGTCTGGGCACATCTCGCATGTGTTCGGGTCTGGGGCGAGAGCGGCAGCTGCGGCGCCCGGTGTCAGGCAGGGCAGTCGGAGGGGCGGGCCGAGTTTGGCAAGGGCACCAGGCTCTTCCCAGAAAGAAAACCCCTGGTGTCTGGGCCCTGAGCCGTGCTGGGAAGGACGCGATTACTCTTTTCTAGGCTTTTGCATCGGTCAGGCATAAGAAAACTCGAGCTGGGCTTTCCAAGTCACGTTCGGCAGATGGTTGGGGTAGGGGAGGGAAGTTGTATGTTGTTGGTTTTTTTTCTTTCTAGCACTGTGTGTAAATACTGGGTAGGCAAGTAAGATACAATAGAAATTTGTAACTGAGAGCAGGGCGCTTATTAACTCATGGAGGCTTGCGGTCTAAGATGGCATAAGAATTGTAACGTGGTACTTGGAATCACAAGAGTAGTGGTCTAGTCTTACTACCAAAGTTTTGAGTATGTAACTAAAGCTGTTCTTTTAGCTGAACTAGTGTAGCTTCATCTCAAGTAGGTGTTACAGAGCCACCAGAAGAAATGTGCCCGTGTGGAATGGCTGCGCAGAAGATGCTGGCGAAGCTCTCTATAAGCACTTTGAGGAATTTTCCCTTTTATCATCATCAGGGCTGTTTTTTGTTGGTTTGTTTTTTTTTTAATCTATGTGTAAATTTAGTTGAATGAACTCTGAAAATCACAAATGTTCTTCCTTTCAGAACTTTCCATTTGCCAATTGATCTTGTGGCACCTCTTTTGTATCTTAAGATGCAGTACTCTGAATGTGACTGCTCCTTATGTATATCCGCTGTCTGCTGAATGTCCTGAAAGTAGATTTAATAGCTGATAACCTCAGTGTAGAGACTAGTTTGATTTGTCTACTGAACCTGTCCAACATAATTTAATTTTAACTGTCTTGCATTGCTTGTTAGGAGAAGCAGCCATGGCTGGCCATGACTCGGGATCTCAACACCAGTTCACTGGATTTCAGAAATACTTCAATTCCTATACCATCACGGGCAGGAGGAATGTATGTATAATGCATATTTTGTAGTCTAGTATAATGGTGTTTTCTGGGGGTCAGACTGAAACTAACCTAAACTTTTATGTTTTCCAGTATGTATTAGCAACATACACAGGTGTTGCAATGCTCTTCTTATATTTCAAGCTTAGACCTAAAAAGAAAACTCCTGCTGTGACAGATAAATAAATGGTAAGTGGCTGGTGTTTTTCCAGTTTCTAGAAATGCTTCAATGCCAGGCCAAGAAGAAAGTGTGACAAAGGATATGTTGCTAATAATACAATGTAATCACAGAATCACAGATATTAGGGGCTGGAAGGGACCTAGAAGATCATCTAGTCCAACCCCCCTGCCTGAGCAGGATCACCTAGACCAAGTTGCCCAGGAACAGATCCAGGCGGGTCTTCAGTGTCTCCAGAGATGGAGACTCCACAAACACCCTGGGCAGCCTGTTCCAGAGCTCTGTCACCCTCACTGAGGGTGAGAGACGCACACAGAGGCATAAGAACAATATAATTTTAAACCTCATTGAACTACAGCATCAGCTTATTTGGGGGCATTCTGAACAAAGCAGGTTGTTAAAGGGGGATACAGGAAGGGGGATACAGAAAGGAGATACCAGTACTCTTGCTCTTCTGACATGGTGAGTGGAGCATGAAACAGCAGTGCAAGGAGGAAGAGTAAGAAAGGAAGGACGTTGCAGCTGGGTAGGTCAAGCTTTGCCTACAACTGTTTGGTGCCTCTGCTCTGCCCTGTTGTAAAATTGGGATAACTGTTGCTTTGTATGTTATTGAAACAAAGTAGTACTTGATGGATTCCAGCTACAATGGGGTAGGTTTAGACTGGGCATCACTGAAAGAGTGGTCAGACACTGGAACAGGCTGTCCAGGGAGGTGACTGAGACACCATCCCTGGATGTGTTTAAGGGGCCTTTGGATGTGGTTTTGAGGGACATGGCTTAGGGGTGAACTTTGTAGAGTAGGGCTGATGATTGGACTTGATGATCCCAAGGGTCTTTTCCAAACTGAATGATTCTATTACTTAGTTGTATTAGAGAATTCTAAGCAGACATTAATGCAATCTGTTAAAACCTTACTTTGAACAGTAAAGGAGCACCATACTATTGAATGATATATATTGCACACCTCATTATGCCAGGCCTATATAGAAGTGATTGGACTTGTTCTTGTAACAACAAAGTGTTGAAAAAAAAAAAGTCACTTTCAAAATACCATATTTTTCAAAATTTTATATTTGAAAAAAAACTATGTGCTGCCCTCATCTTCAAAAAAGCATAGAAAACATCATCTGAGCAGCACTGTGTGTTGACATCAGTCATTTCTTCCTGGTGTGCTCAAATCCACCTGACTGTAACTGCAGCTGGGGAGTTTGGGATGCTGTTACTGGTACTGTTGTGTAAGACTTACTATGTTTGATCTCTCTCTCTTGGCAGGTTGCTGGCATGTCTGAACCTTCAATCTGTGTTACTAAAGCAAGCTGATGACCTGTTGTGGCTAATAAAATATAAACAATTACTTGTTCTATTGGAAATATGAAATGGTGGAAAAAAAAGCATAGGTGTGGCACTTTTTTTTTCCTGTGAAAAATAGTTGCTTATAGTGAAGATGAAGTAGCTAATCCCTGTCATTACTGTAACTAAATTTTCCTGCTGTTGTAATACATCCTAAATAGTCACCTGATAGTCACCTAGGAAAGACCTCAGTAGCATGGCAATAATACCAGCAGAGCTTACCAAAACATCAATACCAAACATCTCCATCCTTCATGGCACAGGGGGTCACAGCTTATGTGGTTACATGACAAGTTACCTGGTTGCTCCCCTTTTCTGCATTGCAAGCTGGTAACTTATGTGAAATCAGTTGCTTCATTGTTAACACACTGCAGATTACAGTGGTTTGTCCTTTGCATAGAACCTGTTTGGTTTTGATGGAAAACCTCCCAAAATAGGCTGATGAAATGATGGTATTTGAGCTTTCTCAAGTATCAGCCTCTTCAGAGGTAACTGGCAGAAAGGTTTGCTTACTTTGCTTACTTTACCAACACTAAAACTTGTCTAGCATACCATCCAGTCTTTCTATATCAATTAAAACTCAGTACCTTCCTTAGATGCCAGGTTGGTGCTGCTGTGTGCAGGTGATTAAACAGCATCATGATCCTCAGATGGGTGCCAGCAGCAGGGGCTGAACCTGGGACTGCTGAGGATAAAGCATGCAAATAAAATTCCCAAATTGGGGGTGGCAGGAGGTAGTCACAGCTGCTGGAAAAAAAAGAGATGAATTACAGGGTCTTTGTGCTCTCACTTGATCTGGTTCATGTATGCTTAAAGCCAGTTGTGCATGCTGGGCCTTCTGAATAAATCTCATCTTCCTCTCTGGGGAGTGTGTTCAAATCAGTGGCCTCTGCTGTACAGAGTGCCCCAGAGGAGTCATGGCTGCTGGAAGCCATCACCTGCCCTCAAATGAGATGGCAGAGGAAGCTGGTCATCATCTTAACTCAGCAAAGTGCTCACAGTTGCAAGCACTGATCTTGCTTCCACTGCAGCCATCAAAGAAATACCTTCTTGTAACATAGATACAAACTCATTTGGTTTAGATTTATTATATCAAAAGTATAAAATTGTACAAAATACAAAAGCAGAATGTGGCAGTGTTTTCTTTAAGCTGTCAAAACTGTACATGCTTTGTCTTAGATAACTTGAGTCACCATAATTGTACTTAAATCCAACAGGTTATACTAAGAGATTGGAACTTTTGTTGCAGTACCGTTACAGACATTGAAACAAAATTATGGATATTTATTTTTTTCTTTAAAGAAAATTTCCAGGTGAGCCCCCTACTGAATATTCCACCCTTTATTTTGATGTATAATGCCTGTAATATGCCTTTACTCCAATAGCTAGTCAGAAGGGGTGAGAGGGGAGGTAGTTCTCCTTTTACCTTAGATACGTTATTTTCACTGGAGTCATCAGACTGCTCAACTGTCCCAAGTCCTCACTAGAAAGTCATGAACACAAAACAGACTTCCCTTTATACAGCTTGTAAGGTACAAAAGCCAAAACAAACACAAACCCAGCAAAACAAAAAAAAGTTAAAACAATGCCAAACCGGGCCTGTCATTGATGTTTGGTGCCTCTGTTCAAAGACCTGGAAAGAGTTGAATTTCCCAGTGCTTTGCATGTTTCACTCTTCCTTTGAAATGAAGCACTGAGCCATAGTGGTTGTCAAGGAGGAGTTACTAGGGTATAGTGTTATTGTGGGTAGAAACTGAAGCAAACCTACTATGCTTTCACTCTGCAATATTATTTCAATTTCATGCTTAGTTTTATGTTTTGATAAATTAAGCCTCCTGTAGAAAGGACAGAGCTTTGTAAAGTTCTTTCACATTTAAAACAAGGTAAAAGGGTTTAAGTTCACTTTTTTAATAATAGGTATTTCTGTTGTTCCTCAGTCCCCCCCCTTTTTTTTTTCCATACAATAAAGTATGAAAATAAGTAAAATTCACATTTCACTTCTGGTTGCTTATCACATCTACAGTAGTAGCTACCTGTGAAAACAAAGTAACAAAATCTGCATTTCTGATACCTCAAAAGAGCACAGGAGTTTGAAATTTTTGGGATGCATAAACCCCAGCACAGCCACACACGTGATACTGCAGCAGTTACCCACAAGCCTCTGTCTATGGGACCTGCTTTCAGTGCCCTGGTTATTGTGATACTCTCACCACACCTTTCGCCCAGCCCAGGATACAGTGAATTCATCTACATTCTTTTCTGAAATGGAACAATTTGTACTTGTGTTAATTAAACAGTTGCTAGCCATAAGTTAAGTGCTTTAAAAAAATTCATTTGAGAACACATACCAAGGCTGTTAACTTTCCCCAAGTTTCAGCAGAGCTCTATACCATCTCTGAAAGGAGACAGCCATTGTCACATATATATATATATATATATATATATATATATATATATATATATATATATATATATATATATATATATATATATATATATATATATATATATATATATATATATATATATATATATATATATATATATATATATATATATATATATATATATATATATATATATATATATATATATATATATATATATATATATATATATATATATATATATATATATATATATATATATATATATATATATATATATATATATATATATATATATATATATATATATATATATATATATATATATATATATATATATATATATATATATATATATATATATATATATATATATATATATATATATATATATATATATATATATATATATATATATATATATATATATATATATATATATATATATATATATATATATATATATATATATATATATATATATATATATATATATATATATATATATATATATATATATATATATATATATATATATATATATATATATATATATATATATATATATATATATATATATATATATATATATATATATATATATATATATATATATATATATATATATATATATATTTACCAAAAGCACCATGAACAATTCTTTTACAGCCATGATGTCTTGTCATGACATTTCCAGATTTTCAAACTGGGGATAAATATAACAGAAATAAAAAATGCTGCTTGCATTAGTTTATAGATTTTTGTTTTTCCTGCAAGGGACTGGTAGGATCCAGCTGTACAAGACATTCCTTGTCGTCTCGTGTGCTGAGGTCACTACTGCAGTGACCTGGCACAGTCAGTCTTGTGGTGTCCCCTCACTGTGAGCTGTAGGCTCCTGCAGCCAGCAGCAAGTTTCTGCGAGTAAAATGGAGGTGCACAACTGGGGTGGATTTGGTCATGTATGTACCTAATAACAAGTCCTGTGAGTTTTCAGGCAAGTTTATATGTCCTGTGGCTGTAGTAAAGTCATCGGTTTCCAAGTCTTCAAATGCCTTCACAGCATCCCACAGACGAACTGTGTTATCCATTGAGCCTAAAAGGAAAAAGAACAACAGTTCTAAGCCTTTTATTAACAAAACAAAAAAAAAAAGGTATATAAAAAACTACTGGTGAGCAAGTTAACAATTTAAAGCACAAAAATCAGGTTTGCTCACAAGTGTAGACTTATATCCTCATCCTGCAAGAAAATAGACTTAACAAGCCTCTAACATACTGAAAACATACACAGAAGTTCGGAGGATGCCAGATTTCCTATAATCTAACCTGAATTCCCCCTGGATAAAGCAAAACAAATTGCTCTCTCAAAACACTATGGATTACATCACCTAGCACTGAAAAAGCAAGACCATCCTTCAGGCTTGATGCCATTTTCAGGAAATGTTTATGACTCAGTCATATAATAGTTTCCTTTTTTGCAGGCCCTGTGGCCTGTGCTCTCACTGGAGCATTGTTAGATAAATTGAAGTGACCACTGAGCAAGAGGGATCAAACCTATACCATCTGCCAGCTTTCACTCCTGCAGTGGTGGCTCATCAAGGATTCTTACTGCACTGCATTTAGGAGTGTTATTCCTAATCTGGTTTCATGAGGAAATTTACCCTGATAGAATTACTGAGATCTGTCAGTAATGTGAACTTNAACTTTTTTTTCTCTTTCAACTTGTTCACTAATTTCAATCCATTGACAAAACAAGTTTTAAATTCATTAAATTCCTACAAATTTTGACAAAACAGTTCACTAAACATGGAGAGACAAAACTTTGCACCTCCATGAGTGGAAAACTGACAAAGGAGCTCTTCAGTATTAGACACCAGAGAATCCATGTGGCCAGGCAGGAAAAACAAGGCGGCTTTGCAAGTTCTTCAGCTCACAGACCCAATTGTTGATATTACACACACATTACTATAGCAAAAATGTACCATGAATAGTAAGGGTGTGGATAACTCATCTTCCTATCTTTTCCTTTCTCTTATTTTCAGTCCTGCTGCATATCCCACTCCCATTCCAGTATCCTGTGCCTCTCTAGTCCAGTCACTCCTTAAGTTATTTGGCCAATGGGATCTTGGCTTGTATCAGGAATAGTGTGGCCAGCAGGACTAGGGATGTGATTCTCCGCCTGTATCTGGCACTGGTGAGGCCTCACCTCGAATACTGAGTGCAGTTCTGGGCCCTGCACTTCAAGGATATTGAGGTGCTGGAGCAGGTCCAGAGGACAGTGACAAGACTGGTGAAGGGACTGGAGGGAAAGTCTTATGAGGAGAGGCTGAGGGAGCTGGGGCTGTTCAGTCTGAAGGAGACTCAGGGGAGACCTCATCACTCTCTAAAACTATCTGAAAGGTAGTTGTAGGCAGGTGGGGGCTGGACTCTTCTCCCAGGTAACCAGTGACAGACCGAGAGGGCATGGCCTGAAGCTGTGCCAGGGGAGGTTTAGGTTGGATATTAGGAAGCACTTCCTTATGGAAAGGGTCATTAGACACTGGAATGGCCTGCCCAGGGATGTGGTGGAATCTCTATCCCTAGTGGTGTTTAAGGGAAAGACTGGATGTGGCACTTAGTGACATGGTCTAGCTAGGTGTTGTGGTATCAGGTCTCAGGCTGGACTTGATGATCTCAAAGGTCTATTCCAGTCTCAACAATAATTGTGTGTAATTCTGTGTAATTTTTAACTTCACACTCCACCCCCAGCACTGTACACAGATCCTAACCTTCACTATCCTCTCACTGCATAACACCTTTCCTTCAGTTCCCAGAAGAGTGAGGATTCACACTCCACAGACCAGTGAAGTACTTGCCTTGTACCAGCAGTTTTAAGTTGCTGCTTTTGCTAAGCAGGTGATTCTACTTTGTCTTCCTCAGTTTAGGGAACCAATTATACAATCTCTCTTCAGGCTTACAACAGAAACATTACTGTTTCCAGTGAATTTTACCTGATGCTAAAATCTCCCCATCTCTGCTGAATCTGAGTGCATAGATTGTGTCAGTGTGGCCTTTCAATTCTCCAACCATCAAGCCATGTCCAATGTCCCAGAGCAAAACTCTTCCATCTGTTGCTCCAGTAGCCAGGAATCGTCCATTAGGAGAAAATGCCAATGAATGAATTGGTCCCTAAAACAGGTATTAGGGGGCACACCAAACAAGTTAGTTAAGTCTGCTTGTATTCAGTCAGTCAAGCTGTATTCACTCTGAACACTGGTCTTCAGTGTCATAACATTAAAAAAAAAAAAATAAAATCACTTTCAGACTGTGATATGCCTTTACCTTATGTCCAGTGAATATTCTTACACAATTCCCATTCAAAACATCCCAGAGACGTACAGTCCTGTCCGCTGAGCCCGTGGCAATATAGTTGGAGTTTGGATGAAATCTGGTACATGTCACATCAGCAAGATGACCAGCAAATATCCGTAAAGGTTGGTAGTGATCCGTTGCCCACAGACTGAAAAAAAAAGCAGCTCTATTAATAAGAAGATGCCTAATGAAGGTCAGTATCTGTTGCACAGAAGGAATACAAGGAGGTAATTATGCCATGACTTCTTACTGGTCAGTTGATTGAATTAGCAGGATCTATTCTGGAAAAGTATACTTTTCAGAATGTAGAAGTAAAGAACACTCTGTCAAGTTGTTAAACTGGAACAGAATATTTCTAATCAGATGGTCATGTAAGAGGACACCATCTCTTTAGTCATCAGATAATATGATGTGTATTGGAAAAAAAAAACCAGCAAAAACTACATTAAAAAATGTGTTTATTTTAATTGATAGGAAATAAAATTAATTTCCAGTAATAGAGCAGGCTAGAGTGTATTGGCTAATCACTTTCAGAGTTAATTCACCACATACTGACCCAGACAAGTAAAAACCCATCCAGTTTCTTACCGAGCTACTCTATCATGTCCACCTGACACAAAGTAATAACCATAAGGAGAGAACTGTGTATCCCATACTGGATAGTTGTGTCCTTTATATCCCACCAAACATGTGAAAGTTTGGAGACTCCACAACCTGACAGTGCCATCCTCAGAACAGGACAACAGATAGTTCCTGTCACAGGAAAAAGTACAGCATATTACATATCAACTTACACACAGACTGTATAAACATTGCATAAACACTGACATATCTTGCATAAGAAAACCCTCTGTTCATTGAACAGCATCTGTTTAGCATGTCACATATAAATCAGCATTACAGTGGGGTAAGCAACAATAACCAGTTCAAACAGAATCCAGTCCTAGGCTTTGGTGCAAAAAAGAGAGATGGATGGATAGGACTGGTAAATGGCTATGCTATGTTACTTTAAAAAAAGTAAAAAAAACAAAACCACATTATTAATATAACTAAGCAAAATTTCAGGTTTCTCTTTGAAAGAGAGTTCGTATCATGTTCACATTCTCAACTCACAATTACAGAATATATTCATGTTTCACAAAGTCTACTTTCTACCATTACATAATAGTTTTAAGTTTCTTACTTCAAAAATACTACTCCATACATTTGGAAAATAAAGTTTCAATAGAATATGAGAAACTTGAACAAGTGCAACAACATGCTACTCAGTCTGGATTGCTGTTTTGCAATACCTTAAGTGAAATCAATGCTACAATATTCTCCCTCTCTCTAATTCAGTCAGTTAAAACCAAGGTTAAACTAGTTTCCAAAAGAGATGGGTCTGCCATCTAAGTCCTGAACCCCTAAAAAGGTGCTGGCATCCTCCGCTCCAGCTGTTTTCAGTAATAGCTGACAGTGCCCAACATGCCGAGCATAAAAAGCACTTGAAGCTCACGCACAGTTTCTTATAAGCTGCATAAACAAGAACTGCTTCAACCTTCTGGAAAAAGCTGCATTAAGAATGTGCTTGCATATAGTTAAATCTCAAGACAAGCAAACTAGTTAGCTTATAAATTTATTTTACCTATCAGGACTGAAGCTTGTGCCATAGACAGGTCCACTGTGACCATATAAAATCTTCAACTCACTTGCTGTTTTCTCATCCATGATCCTCTCCAAGACATCGTCTGATTCTTTGTCAATGAGACTGAGGTCTGCAATATATCAAAGTTCATAAGTGTCAGAAGTTCAAAGGCAAATGCGATGAACAGGAAAACAAACATTCTTTCTAAAAGAAGCAAGTATGAGGTGCATATGACAAAGTACCTGAGAACTGGTAATTCTGAAATATACAGTGGCATTTAAAATACTTTTTATCATTGTAAAAGGTGAAAAAAAAAAAAGTTTTATAGAAGTAATCACTCTCTTAAATCTTCTCTGAGCTAAAATAAATAAATCTTGACATGTTATTTTTCACATGTATATTGTTCAGCCTCCAAACACAAAATCTTCTTGATACAGATGCCGAATGTTCAGGCCTTCACCCAGGAAGTTAATATGACACAAACCTGCTTTAGTCATATTTTTACAGCTGCATAGTACAAACAACTTAAAAAAACTTTAGTCTGTAAGCTACAGTTTGCTGAACATCATGACCATGTCTTGGTTAAATCTCAGGATGAACAAAGGTTTGTGTAGTATCTATCATCCACCACAACACATTGTTCCATAAACAGCAGAATTAAAGAAGCCTGGTTTCTAGGAATGTGTGTAGGACATTCTCCTCAATCCTTCCAGAATTCTCTTCTGTAATTTTTCCCAGGGTACCACTAGTCTCTCCCCTGGATCACCTAAACCAAACTGGCTACTACACCCTGTAGTTACCATGCGGTTAAGGAGCAAGGTGGCTAGTTCCACACTAGTTATGGCTAGTTCCAGGCTCTGTGCACTGACCACCTCAAACAGTGTATACCAGATGGGATCACACATCTGTGCACATGTTGTTTCTTCAAAGTGGCAGCCTCTAACTGCTGAAGACAACTCTTCCGCCTCAGGCATCTTTCCCTGTTCATGCTAAAGCACAGCTGTCCCAGGTAACACATGCTCCTAATGTTACTGGCTTAATTACCTGCTGCTGTTTTCACACTGCGTAGCTTTTTCGGAGTCACAGACCACACTCGGACAGTAGAGTCAGCGAAGCCTCCTACGATCATGCTGGAGTCATCTGTGATATCCACTGCAGTCAGCCCCTGCACACAAAACAGCGTTTACATCCTCTGTGCCTTTCATGGCGCGCTTCCAATATGACAAAAGGATAAGAATGATTCTGGGATAGACAACATACATTGCCCCATTGAAACCAAAGCTGTGTGAATGAAGCACAATTGGTAGAGACAAAGTAGTGCTGCTCTCCAGTATTTTAGTGCAAAACGTTGACAACATTCTGCAGAATACACTTTGGACTCCAAAGAAAAAGTAAAAAAAAGGAATTATAGCAAAATCAGAGAAAAAACAAGGAAATAATATAGTTTAAGGAGCCTTTTAAGAGAATTTTGAACATTTTGGAATGTAGATTTTGCCGTGCTTACTCCAAAAACTCCACCAACCCTGACTGCTGCTAAGTCTTCTTTAATAGGAGTGATGGTTATAATTTTTACTCCCTTTTACTTATTACCCAAACTCTTTTTTTACCAACCTGGTAAGCATTAAGGAATGTGTAGAAACAGATGGAGGGCAGGCACTCTGGGCCAAGGCGCACACGCCTTGCAGCTTCCTTCATATTCATTACTTTATCCAGCTTGTCAGAGTCTTTCAGTTCGGGCAGAGGAATTCTACAAGAAGCACACATCTTTATGAACTAAAAGTACCTACCATATTGTTAATCTAAACAGAGAAAGAGTAACCTTCACATACAACCCTATACCACAATATTCCACTATGAAACACGAACTAGAAAAAAATTACAGACTATGTAGAAGATCAACTGATGAGAAGAAGAGCCAGTAGCTTTAAGAACTTCAAACAGGCAGTGGAACAAGATAAATAACTGGGTATAACCTGAACAGATTAGGTTAGGGTAACTAAGTAAAATTTTATCAAGGGAAATCTAGATTGACTTGAAGGGCAAAGACAGAGGGTTATACGCTAAGCTTTCTACTACCTCCCTTACAGTCTTACAGCTAAAGCTGTATACAGCTGAAATGGCCAAAATGCTAAAACCGTAATGGGAACAGCAATGCATATTTGGCATGATGACACTGGATTTAACAAAGCTTCTCTAAACATCATTCCCTTGGTACCTGTTTTGGGGAGGAGCGTTAGGGTCTTGTTTTTTACTTTTTGACCCTACGCTATCTTTTTTAGGTTTTTTCTTCTTTGGCTTTCCTTCCTCATTTTCTCCTTCTTCATCTTCATCATCCAAAGGTACATCAAACTCTGGTTCTTTCAATAAGCCAAAGAAAACCTGCAAGCCAATAAAACACATGAGAAAGAACATGCTGTTCTTACTGAAAACAGTATTTTTAAAATGTAATAGTCTAAATAAAAGAGTTGCCCCTTATGTTTACTATTTCTGCATACATTACTGGTTAGCTGGTGGTAAACATGTTTGCCTGTTTTATCCAGCACCTGATCTGGACAACTCTAAGCTATCCCACCATCTCTTAGCACTTCCTCAAAGCAAAATCCCTATAGCTTACATAATTTATCTGTACATTACTGTGGTACTACACTGTCACGATCTACACAAACAGCCTTTACAGTAACAACTGACAGTAAGAATTATATTTCTTGTACAAAAGAAGAAGTCAAATAATTAGGTATCCATTTAAAAACCACAGAGTAATTAATGAGTTAAAGTTGAATACAAGGCTGTTTCTCAGAGAGGTTGAACGGTTTTTCTACCACACAGTGACAAGTCTTGATCTCGCTATTGCCAACTAATATAATTATTATAGCAATAGCTATTGCTATTGGTGCACTTCTCTTCCTTTTTTGTTCCTGTTCATTAAAGGGCACAGGTGACAATTGTCAGTCTATATTAGTGTATATCCCTGAAAAAAAACCAGGGAGAATTGCTCAATTATAAAAGTGCAACAATCTTTGCCTCCTACCTTTGCTTTATTTGCCTCTCTTTTTGCCTCCCCGGCCAAGCTTCCAACCATAGCATCTATCTGTTGTTTACTGCGAGGCATTCCATCAAAGATATCAATATAAAGATGTTCCTGAACAATGTTCCAGATCTGATTGTTCTGCTTTTCCTGAAGATGCCTCTTCAAGAGTTGGTAAGAGTCACGGGAAATACGCAGCACAAACTTGCTCGTTCGGAAATCCAGCATCGTCTCGTTTCCTTTCATATGCTCTTTTTTGGTTAAGCCAGATAATACACGCAGGTCATCCTGGTAGTAGCACTCCTGATCCCCATGAAATCTATTGAAACAATGTAATCAAAGATTGATTACAAAAACATTACTTCCTAAGTGCACAGTTATTTACATTACTTTAACATGAAACATACATGTACAGACCTTTGGGAAGCTACTGACTGACTACATATGGGATTGCTTTTCTAAGGAAATAAATTTAATCCTGGGAAATACACACCAATGAGATGATGTGCACAATAAGAGCAGCAGTTCAAAAACAAGATTAAGAGAACACACAAATGGAACCTCAAAGAATTCCATACATCCAAAGGGTTCTCACCTGAATCAAATAGTTACACCAATATGGTTAGTTACATAAACCAACCCCCAATTTACAGTAGCATAAATACAGGACATTTTTTATTATGTAAGACTACTTTATATTTAATTTATTATATGAATAAGCACTTTTCACAGTGTATACATTTCTCATTCCCCACTTGCATTATCTGATAGCTGGCACACGTCTAGAGTTTTCTATTATGACTTGAAACATACCATAAAATGATTGTGGCAGGGAATTTATCTATCTACAGAAATAACTATTTACAGAACAATTTTTGCTGACCATATTTGAGGGAGAGAAAGCTATCCTTTTGGATTGAGATATTTCAGAATTAGTCTGAATCCAGAAAGCAAATTCCATTATCTTCTCNAAGCTTCTCTAAACATCATTCCCTTGGTACCTGTTTTGGGGAGGAGCGTTAGGGTCTTGTTTTTTACTTTTTGACCCTACGCTATCTTTTTTAGGTTTTTTCTTCTTTGGCTTTCCTTCCTCATTTTCTCCTTCTTCATCTTCATCATCCAAAGGTACATCAAACTCTGGTTCTTTCAATAAGCCAAAGAAAACCTGCAAGCCAATAAAACACATGAGAAAGAACATGCTGTTCTTACTGAAAACAGTATTTTTAAAATGTAATAGTCTAAATAAAAGAGTTGCCCCTTATGTTTACTATTTCTGCATACATTACTGGTTAGCTGGTGGTAAACATGTTTGCCTGTTTTATCCAGCACCTGATCTGGACAACTCTAAGCTATCCCACCATCTCTTAGCACTTCCTCAAAGCAAAATCCCTATAGCTTACATAATTTATCTGTACATTACTGTGGTACTACACTGTCACGATCTACACAAACAGCCTTTACAGTAACAACTGACAGTAAGAATTATATTTCTTGTACAAAAGAAGAAGTCAAATAATTAGGTATCCATTTAAAAACCACAGAGTAATTAATGAGTTAAAGTTGAATACAAGGCTGTTTCTCAGAGAGGTTGAACGGTTTTTCTACCACACAGTGACAAGTCTTGATCTCGCTATTGCCAACTAATATAATTATTATAGCAATAGCTATTGCTATTGGTGCACTTCTCTTCCTTTTTTGTTCCTGTTCATTAAAGGGCACAGGTGACAATTGTCAGTCTATATTAGTGTATATCCCTGAAAAAAAACCAGGGAGAATTGCTCAATTATAAAAGTGCAACAATCTTTGCCTCCTACCTTTGCTTTATTTGCCTCTCTTTTTGCCTCCCCGGCCAAGCTTCCAACCATAGCATCTATCTGTTGTTTACTGCGAGGCATTCCATCAAAGATATCAATATAAAGATGTTCCTGAACAATGTTCCAGATCTGATTGTTCTGCTTTTCCTGAAGATGCCTCTTCAAGAGTTGGTAAGAGTCACGGGAAATACGCAGCACAAACTTGCTCGTTCGGAAATCCAGCATCGTCTCGTTTCCTTTCATATGCTCTTTTTTGGTTAAGCCAGATAATACACGCAGGTCATCCTGGTAGTAGCACTCCTGATCCCCATGAAATCTATTGAAACAATGTAATCAAAGATTGATTACAAAAACATTACTTCCTAAGTGCACAGTTATTTACATTACTTTAACATGAAACATACATGTACAGACCTTTGGGAAGCTACTGACTGACTACATATGGGATTGCTTTTCTAAGGAAATAAATTTAATCCTGGGAAATACACACCAATGAGATGATGTGCACAATAAGAGCAGCAGTTCAAAAACAAGATTAAGAGAACACACAAATGGAACCTCAAAGAATTCCATACATCCAAAGGGTTCTCACCTGAATCAAATAGTTACACCAATATGGTTAGTTACATAAACCAACCCCCAATTTACAGTAGCATAAATACAGGACATTTTTTATTATGTAAGACTACTTTATATTTAATTTATTATATGAATAAGCACTTTTCACAGTGTATACATTTCTCATTCCCCACTTGCATTATCTGATAGCTGGCACACGTCTAGAGTTTTCTATTATGACTTGAAACATACCATAAAATGATTGTGGCAGGGAATTTATCTATCTACAGAAATAACTATTTACAGAACAATTTTTGCTGACCATATTTGAGGGAGAGAAAGCTATCCTTTTGGATTGAGATATTTCAGAATTAGTCTGAATCCAGAAAGCAAATTCCATTATCTTCTCAAGTGATAAAGAAGTGAAACACAGTACAAGAGAAGTGATTCTGCCCTTCTACTCTGCTCTGGTAAGACCTCACCTGGAGTATTGCATCCAGTTCTAGAGCCCTCAACGCAGGAAAGACATGGACCTGATGGAGCGGGTCCAGAGGAGGGCAACAAAGATGATCAGAAGGCTGAAACACCTCTCTTATGAGGACAGGCTGAAGGAGCTGGGGTTGTTCAGCCTGGACAAGAGAAGGCTCCAGGGTGATCTTAAAGCCACCTTCCAGTACCTGAAGGGGGCCTACAGAAAGGCTGGAGAGGGGCTGTTTACAAGGGCCTGTAGTGGAAGGACGAAGGGTTATGGGTTTAAATTAGAGTAGATTTAGACTGGATATCAGGAAGAAGTACTTTACCGTGAGGGTGGTGGATCAGTGGAATAGGCTCCCCAGGGAGGTGGTTGGGGCACCATGTCTGGAGATATTCAAGGTGAGGTTGGACAAGGCTCTGAGCAGCCTGGTCTAGTTAAGGGTGTCCCTGCTCACTGCAGGTGGGCTGGACTAGATGACCTTTGGAGGTCCCTTCCAGCCCTAAACATTCTATGATTCTATGATTCTATAAGTACAGAAAATGATACATTAGCTATAAATTAATTACTTTAACCTCATTTGAAGAGTTTCAATAGACATGCTATGACATTGGCAAATCCTCAGAGCACACATCACTTTAGCATCTCTGGGTGTTTTTCCAGTGCTAAAAAATGACCCCACAATCCTTCCCTAAAGAAGCAGCATCTCTTCATTCATAGTCTGTCAGCAAGGAGCCCATCAGATCACCATAAAGACATTTCAGAATCTGCCCATGGACAGTTCAAAAGCACCTAGTTTGCACATCTTTCTAGCACAGGAGATTCGAAAAGGATTTAAGAACACCTTCTCTAACCCACGGTGCTATTACTTCAGATTCCAAATCTTTTCAACATCAGAGAAGAAAAATAATATGTACATAGACAAACATACATAAACCTACACTACTATGGCCTAAAGATTTAATCTAAGTAGCAAACACAAAATAACACAAATGAAAATAAATTACCTTTCAAAAAACGACTTTGCTTCACTCTCATGTTGATTGTAGACCAATTCCAAGTACATGTGCACAAAGAGAGGATAAAACAGCTGAGACAGTTCTGCTCGATGGCAGTCCAGGGAACACTCGATGAAGTGTTTTAATCCACTGTAGTATTCCTCGTACAGAGTTGGGTCCCCCTGCTGATTGTAGGCAGACAACACTGCACTCACATCTGGCTGATCTTCCACAACAACACCTCCAACTGCAAAAGAATTGGCACAGAACAACAGCTTGTAAGGCAGTCGAAAAGAGCTGGCAGATACAGAGTGGCAACAACTCCACTGGTAAGGCAAGTGCTCTGGAGCAAAACATAACACTAAGTCTTGTGCTTGTTCATCACTAAGCTTAAATGATACAAGTGAAAGGATGGCAACACACATTGCCAGCACGTCCAACAGCCAATTCTCCTAGGACCTTCTGCCATATTTCATACTTTCCCTGCCAGCAGTTGCCTTTAAGTTATTTAACGTGGTGCCTAATTCAGCTAGGACTATAAAGGTGAGAAGGAAGAAGCAACTAACCACCAAAGTAAGTTATCTTTACTGCTAATACTAGAAACTCTCAAATGAGGAGTGGAAACTTTCAAAGCCTCTAAGATATACTCACTACAATTATTTTTCTTCCAGTAGACAAGCAAATTAGGTTAATCAAGTCAACAATTCACAAAGACCAATGCACAACTATTATAGGGAAGCGTCTTTTTGTCACTTGCTAACCCTCCTGAGAGCTCTCTCTATTCTACACAATGTTAGTAATATTTTTCACTGTTTTGTCTTCAGTATAAAAGCAATCTTATCAAGTGATAGCAAGAACAAGCTGACATTATACTATACATTCAGTGGAACTCAGACAATTTTAGTTCCTGAAAATTAACAATACCATTCTGTAAATCTGCCTCTCAGAACACATTGATGAAAAATACCTAAATTATCCTAAGGACATCTAAAGTACCGAGCAATTCGATCCATAAACGTATAAAGCCTCCTCTACAAGTGTCCCGTCTCCTTCAACAAATTGAAGCCTGTACCTCAGGCCTCTATTCTCATCCCTGCGGCCACATCCTGGAACATCACCTCTAACCACAAGGAAACCTTAACCAGCCTCTCACTAAGCCCATTAGTCGAGATGAGACACAAGCATAAGGGGAAGCACCTCTCGCTCTAACAGAGCTAATACATCAGCTACCCTATCCTTGGTCCCTTGCTCCAAGAGGACACCCTGAGGACATCCCGATCTCTGCCCGAATTGTACAGGACAATGTCCCTTCCCCCCAGAAGGCCGAGGTGACTCTCGCCTCCCGCCCCTGGAAGGGACACCCCAGGAGACACGACCTGGCACGGACTCTCACGCCCCAGCATCAAGGACACATCGCCGGGGCTGCGGGAGGCACAAGGGCCCCCCAGCCGCCGGGGTGCCTCCAGGATGGGGCAGCCTCTCGCCCCAGGCAGCGACCCCGCCGCGATCCCCACCTTTCCCCGGCTGCACGGCAGCAACCGCCGCCACCCCGGGGCTGGAAGACGCGACAGTGGCGACGCTGCTTCCTATCGCGATGGCGGTAGCTCCAGTGACCCGGTTGAGCAGCGCCTCGCCTCCAGCGGAGTCCGTATCGCCGCCCAGGCCTCCCAGAAGCCCGGCGCCGGCGGGGCTGAGAGCAACGGCACCGAGGTCATCTCCGAGCAGTCGGGCTTCGCGCCGCAGGATCTCCTCGGACTCGCGGAGGTTGCTGCGCCGCAGAAACTGCAACACGGCCACGAGCGTCTGCCGGTCCAGCGCCGCCGGGGAGGCGGCCGGGCCCGGAGCCGTAGGCTTAGCGGGCGCCGCGTCCCCGCTGTTCCCCGCCGCTTCCCCCTCCGCCGCTGAGGCCGGGGGAGCGGCGGGGGCTGCGGCGGCTGGAGCAGCAGGAGGGGGCTGAGGCGGCGTCCCCGCATCAGGGTCCGGCTTTACCGTCACCACCTCCGCCGGCTCCTCAGGTAGTGCCGCCATCTTGCACCGCCCTCCATTCGCCGGCAGCGGGCGGCCACCGCCAGGGGCGGGCGCTCTTGCGACAGTCACCGCAAAGGACGGGTACTGCTGCCGCTGCCTTTTTGCGACGCTGCCAGGGCGCTTTACGGCAGGGGGAGGGGCTCGAGCGGCAAGGTTGCTGGCGGCGGCTGCGCCCTGGGAGTCGTGGCACCAAAGCGCGATGTTGGGTAGCGACCGTGCGGATGGCGAAGCTCAGCGGTGTTTGCGAGACGCTTCATTCAGAAATGCGCTGATTAAGTGTCCTTAGTCCAATACCGGTGCCTTCATTGTAGTAGACGAAGGGTGAGTCGGCAGTGCGCCCAGGGGCCAAGAAGGCAAGAGGCATCCAATAGGATTTCTTCCCCTGGCACAGGCTGCCCGGCGAAGTGGTAGAGTCGCCATCCCTGAAGGTATTTAAAAGACGCGTAGATGTGGTGCTGAGGGACGTGGTTCAGTGGTGAACTTGGCAGTGCTGGGTTGGAGCTGATGATCTTAAAAGTCTTTTCCAACCTAAGCAATTCTGTGACTCTAGTGACCTTGATACTCCGTGTCTTTACGCGCCTAGGTCCCAATTAAATTAACTGATGCTGCATCACTTAAGTTTCCAGGTATTTCTAATATCGCTTTTATTCGTGTTTGGTAAAGAAAGATTCGTTGATATTACAGAATAAAAACTTTTTTTTTAATAAAACTGTTATCTTGTGATTGACTTGTGTTCGTAACAAACCGCTGTCAGTGCTTCCTTAGCGAGTCTCAGTTGTTAGCTGGCGCAGCGCGGAGCGTAGGGAACCGGAAGTATCGCAGGGCGCAGGCAAGAGCGGCTCGCGCGTGTGGCTCGGCACACGCGCATTAGCGCGGCCTCGCGACTCGTAAAACTATAGTTCCCAGCATGCCCCGCGCTGTCACCGCGCACGCGCCCCAGGTGGGTTCTCTTGGCCGACTGGCGCCCCTGCTGTCCCCCGCGGGCGGCCAGCGTCGGTCCCGCGTTTGCCCCGGTCCCCGCCTTCCACCCGAGCCATGGACACGGAGGTGGACGTCGGCTCTGTGGCCTCGGGGCTGTCGTGCGGGGATGGCGCCGGCGCGGGCCCGGCCGATGAGGAGCAAGAGATGGAGGGGACTCCCAGCTGCTCGGGGTCGCGCTCCCTCCCATTCGACTTCGAGCGGAGCCGCTCGGAGACCAGTGGCGATGATGACGATGACGAAGACGACGAGGAGGAGGAGATCGAAGAAGAGGAGCTCGAGGCGGACCCCGGGGCTCGGTTCGGAACGGACGACGGGGAGCTTGACTCCGACGACGACCGGGAGGTAATGGCGGGAGGGTCGGGGAACGCCCTCCGAGCGAGGGCACGCACCGCCCGCCAGCGCCGCGACAGCCCTGCCGCGCGCCAGGCCCTGCTCCCGGCGTGCCCCGCGCGGCCGCGGGGCGCGTGTGGCTCGAGGTGGGGGCGCGCGCTCATTGTCGCCGCCGCGGCGACAGCCGCGCTGAGCGGGGACGGGCAGCCCGAGGGATCGAGCAGCCCGAGGGATCGGGCAGCCCGAGGGATCGGGCAGCCCGCGGGGACAGACGAGAGAGGGCGGGAGGTGGCGGGGCGGGCAGCCTGCCCTGCTGCTGCGGGGAGGCTGATGGCTGCGGAATGCAGCGTCTTCAGACGAGGCCTGGCGTCCTTTCAGGCAGCCCCTGCATGCAGCGGGCGTCAGCTTCCGAGCTTTCGGGCCTCCTGAAAGCTCCCAGGTGCGAATCCAGACCCTGCTTAGGCTACATAAGCTATATAGTAAAAGCCTTTTATTATTACCCAAGTTTATTGTATCTTTCTTACTGAAATTAAGCCATTGCATGCTTTGGTGTAGCTGAGAGGGTGGTAAATGGTGTGTGGGCAAAAGGAAGGGGGAAGAAAGCCCTTTAGTCTGCCTTTCAGAGTAGAGGAAACAAGGTAATAATCTAAGGTTACTTTTTCCATACCTCAGCTCATTGTTAGAGAAGTTTTCACCTATTTTGAAATAGTAGATTTCTGACAGGACACGTGTTATGGAAGTACTTCTGTGAGTTCCTGATAAATTTAATAGCAAGAATTCAGAGCTGTGAAATTGCAGTCTTTGCTTTGATATGTATTTGTATAATCTCTAATTGTCTGTAGAAAAAAAAAAAAGACAGCACCAGTTACATATTTTGGCTGGAGGTCCTTACAGGCTTGCTAAGCATTTTCAGATAATTACATTATTTGCTACCAGTATCCAGTTCAAGCTTGCACACCATTTTATATTTTGATAAAGAGCTTTTCCAAAAGAACTTTACCCAAACAGATTGTTTGTAGTTGTTTTTCAGACATTATTCATTTAATTGGATTGCCATTCACAAAATGGTCAATTCATGAGACTGGAAGAAAACCTTTATGTACAAAAATAATTATATATGAGGAATGGCTGATCTCTTAGGAAAACACGTTTACGTAGCATGTTTGTTTTTTCCATAGATGTTTTTTTTCCATGTTTTAAGCTGTGATACTTTGGAAGCTTGAATTGGGAAATTTCATGGCTCAGCCTGTGTATTTAAACTCTTAGAAACTGTCTGTGTTTGCAGCGCATGATAAACGTTGCAGAGTTGACCCCGTACATCCTCTGTTCCATCTGCAAAGGTTACTTCATCGATGCCACGACTATTACAGAATGTCTGCACACCTGTAAGTATCAGTATTGTCAGGCTAAGAGTTTAGTTGAAAATGCAAACTAAAATCAGATGTTGATATGTTCTGGCTTCCCAAAGATAATTCTCTGAAGTGATTGTGCTTTCTTTATTATGTTTCATAAAGAAAATGTATTTGTGGGTATTTTAAGCATCAGAAAATAATTAAATCAGTCAATCATGAAGTCACCTTAGTTAGCTGATTCAATAGTTAATAGGCTATTTATTCCAGATATTTCCACTTATTATCTTTCCTTCCAAATTTTAAGGTACATGTAAAATACAATGAAAATGCAGAATTATAAATTCTTACCTTGGTTCTCCTACTGAAAGTGTTTGTAGGGTGCTTTGTAACTCTACTCTTGTTCTGGGTAACACGGTTACAACATTGAACACCTGTCTTTGCATCAGCTGGATTAGAATATTTCATGTTGAATATTTGAGTGTTGTATCCTGTACAGGCAGAGAGCTGCTGGTCACTTGAGTTTGACAACTGAATGACTTACTTCATTTTGCCCCTTGAGATTATGGGTTTTGTTGAGGCGTCTGCATGTAGTTGTTCCTCTTGCTCAAGCAGGTGGTGTGTGGATTCTATGGGGTTTCTTTTCGTTACAGTTTGTAAAAGCTGCATAGTGAGACACTTCTACTATAGCAACAGATGTCCAAAATGCAATATCGTTGTACATCAGACACAGCCCCTTTATAACATCAGGTAATAAGTTCATGCTATATTTATAGGAAACTTTTTTTTTTCCAATTTTGCTGCTTGCTTTTAAGTGTTTTGTTTTACCAACTTCTAGTGCTTTTCTATTTCAAATGAAGGAACAGCTACAGGAAATGCATTGTTCTTTGTTTATGTAAGTTCTCAGTAGTAAAGATAAAAATACTTAATTTCTTGTTTTATTTAGTTCTTATTCCTCTCTGGAGTGTTACACCATAACCCAGGTATTTTCATGCATTCACACAGTGTTACAATGATATAAGACTAACTGTTTGCTTTTATTTCCTTTTAGACAAAAAATAAAGCTTTGTTGGTATGGTATACTCATTAATTCTGAAAATTGAGTTTTCATTTCTTGACCTCCTTGTGAATTTTAGAAAGGTGGTGCTTTAAATGGCTTCAGTTGGAGCTCTGCTGTGAGCACATTAATTTAGGCAGATGGGAGTTGCTCTTCTGTCACTATGTCACATTTCAGTGATATATTTGGCATCTCTGTTACAATTTAATGAAAACCATACTGCATTGCAACAAAGGTGCCTTTTTTTTTCCTTTAACAGACTGGACCGGCAACTGCAAGACATAGTCTATAAATTGGTTGTCAATTTGGAGGAAAGTAAGTCCCTTTACTTTATTACCATCTGGAGATTAAAAAGAACAAAAAACAGAGTATTTCAGAGCTCTGTTTCTACTCTGGATTCTTTTAAAATATTTTTGCAACATTTGGTTATAAATCTTAATGAATTAGTTGTGATAACTGGCATCTTTCTGTGTACTAAATGCTATTATGGGTAGTGGTATGTGCCCTGTCTTACAAAACATGGGTGTCGTGGTATACAGACAATATTTCATAGCCATTCATCATATTTTTGTATAAGTACAGCAAATGTTATTCCATCTAATAAATTCACACGTCTCAGGAAAAAAAAGAAGTTGCTAAGACTGAATCTCTCAAATGCTTTTATTTTTTCCACAATGCCACATTTATTTTTCTAATTTTTAGATGTGTTCATTGTCTCTTGTAATTTACCTTGAACTTTGGGAGCCAGTGAATCTGCACAGGCCATCCAGGTAGACTGAGTGAAATGAGCACATCTAGTGACTATGTACAGACAATAGGTAGTATAAAAATAGATAAAAATAGTCACAGCAGCCAGAAGGATACTCATTTTTGCAGCTATTTCAGTGTGATTTATGGCCAGTTTTTCTGATTTCTTTCCAGTTTTTACAAAAAGCCTTTTAATCTCAGTATCTTAATTGTCCTGTCCTTTTGTGGAATACTAGTGATGACGATGGTCTGTAGGAAATCGGAAAGCTTTTACTGTTCTGGCAATTGGAAGCCATACGGATATTTTCAGTATCTGAAGTACCCTTCCAATCTGTGTGATTGTCTTTTTTTTTTTTTTTTAGGAGAGAAAAAACAAATGCATGACTTCTATAAAGAAAGAGGATTAGAAGTGCCCAAACCAGGTGAGCTATAATCACTTGAAAGGACACTGTTAAGGAAATATTTATTATATTCTTTATTCTTAAGGGCTTTCCTTGAAATATTAGCTCACAACTGAAGAAGATACGTATTATTGACAGTAAGGGATTCTCAGTTGTCTTGATTATTGTCACTTGTAACAGTCTTCATATTTTAAAAATAGATGAAACTGGCACCACTTAAACATAGATCGTGGTTAGATTATTTAAAACATATTTGTCCTACAACCACAGAATATGTATCAAATATGAGTTAATTTTATTTTCTGGCCCTTAATGAATAGTAGACATTACAAAGTAATACAAATAAGAACTTTAAAGTCTGTTGACACATGAGGGGTTATTCTGTTTTTGTCTTACTATCAAATAGACAGCTCTTTGGATACGTGCCATGCTGAAAGTAATAAAATGCTAGATACACAGCATGAAATATATGAAGAGCTGATGTCATAATAAAAAAATAAGATAAATTGTTTGGGCTCTTTATCGTTATAATCTTTTCCTTATAGGTTTTGCTTGGCACATGTTAGCATCTTATGCTGCTTTTATTTCAAGTTGTGTTTTGCATTTTGGCTATTTGAATATTTTAGCTGTCCCACAGCCAGTTCCAGTGAGCAGAGGAAGACCTCGAAAAGTTCTAGGCTCCGTGTTCCGGATCCCACCAGAACTTGACATCTCCATACTTCTGGAGTTCATTGGGTGAGTTGTGGGTAAATGCAAGAGCAAATGACTGAGATGAGTCATTTGCTACCTGTGTGTGTTGGACCATTAACTGGCTCTTAGTTTTCATTGAATGTGCATTTCTCAGTCTCAAATGGCAACTGGGGACTGGCTTAATTTACAGTGCAACAGTGATGGCCAAGTGTGCAAAGCTGGATGATGCAGTTAATTAAATGTGTAAGGTGTTTTCCTATTAAAATAGCTTCCTAAAGTGTATAGTCCTAAAATATATATGTGTTTATGTTAAAGTAACATAGTCTCAGTACACTGAATGATGAAAAACCTGTCTCTCACACTTCCTTAATCCCTGTAGGTGGTAGCACCGTTAATGTTGACTGCGCTAGGCCTTGCTCATGTCACTTGGGGACTGCAAATACAACCTGGGCAGCAAGAGTAATGTTCCCCTAAATGTTATTGGTGGTGATAATAACATGGTGTACTACTAAGTTTGCATGACAGTTCTCAGATTTCAATGAATTATGCTGAAAAGTCATATGAGCCTTTAGCCATGGATTCTGAGTGGGAAGTTCAGCTCTAACACTGGAGTTAGTTTTCAGGAATGCAGGAAGAAGAGATTCTATTGCTTTGGTCGTATGTGGATTTATATGTTAGTGATTCAGAGAGGGTAATAGAGAAAAGATTGAAAGCTGTAACTACTTTGCTAGTACCACACAATGCAGAACCTCAGTTGTAGCGGGAGAAGCACCTTGCCTGTTGTGCATCTCTTACCTCTCTACCCAGACTGTACCTGCCTTTGACTTGACTTTTCAGAACAAAATTTTCAGAGAACTTCAATATATAGTCATAACAAACTCTTGCATAAATCATGTAAAATCAAGCCCTGAGAAACTGGGAAATGCTATCAGTGAAGCATATCATCTTGATTCAGCCTTACTCTTTGCAGACATCATGTTCTGGTGGTTTTACATGTTATCTCCAGTGTATTCACTGTGTCTCGCTTTATTCAGAATATGGAATAGATTTCCTCCATGGGTAAATGTTGTTCAGGTAGGTAGGTGGTGGTTTTGTGGTGTGTGTGTGTGTGTGTTGCTCATCATGTGGCTTCATTTCTGTAAATAGATGAGGAATGGGACTGCAGGAAAAAAAGGTCATAGAGCTACACCTCTTGTGCCTGACTGTGTTATAGAATGTCCTTGTGAATCCACATACTTAGTTAATTTCAGTGTTTGTTCTCTTTATGCCTGATTTGCAAAAGTGATGAATGTTCACAAGAATTGCTGAAAGCTGTGGGAGTCATGTCTAAAACTGTATTGAGTGTTCTGCAGACAAATCCAATATTGAATGTCCCAAATGGGTCACTTGTAGTTCTTTGTTGCCTTTCAGCACAGTCTGCCTGAGGTTCCCCTTTTTAAACAAGGCATTGTACTGCCATTCTGTGGAGTAGGATGGTATGGAAATACATTCATGTGTTGAATAAACGAGTCTGAAGAAGTTAATGCTTTTGCATTAAGAGCAGGTTTGTACTAAGTAGGGCCAAGAGCCAGATGTTAGCAGGTGAGGAAAGCAAAGACATTATTTAACTGTTCAGTATGTGACCATTGTGTATTGTACACGATAAAATTAAGTGTAGTTTATTGTTGTATTTATAAAGACTGTTTTCCCTTTAATGAATGTGGTGTAAAACACATAATGTAATTGGTACAGCATGCCAGTGACCTGGTGCTCAGGCATGCTTTTTACCCCATTGGGTAAAATGTCCTTAAATTGATATATGCAGGCATAAGGTAAAGTGTTTTCACTGAAATCTCTGTAGAAAAGAGTAGATGTAATGCTATTCACCCTACACGTATGTTGGGTTAGGAGTGTGTTTGCTGTTACATTCACGGCCAAGGCAATAAAGTATCTAATGAAGTTGCCATTTAGATAAAGGATGCCCCTTCTGGGACCTGTGATGGATACCAGTCAGTGCTGTGCTGGCCCAGCAGGTGGCAGAGGGAGCACATGGAGTGAACAGGTATAGGAATATGCTTTTGTACCAACAGCCCTATGTCTTATCAATTATAATTTAACTGTAAAATTACTATAAAAGGGGAATTAGATTTTAGATCCAAGGATGAGCCTTTCAGGCTGAACAGTTGGTAGGAAAGCTTCCTTAGATTGTCTTAGCTGCAGGATAAGATATGGTTTAAACTCACTGTATCAAAAGTACTTTGGTGTAGATTTCCACTGTGAAAGTCTTCTGGTTATTTTAATCCTTCTGTGATTCTCAGCAGGTAGGCTTTTGTGTTTTCAAAGCAAGATCATCTGTGAAACAAGATTACTTTTGAATCTGCATTGTTGTAGTTGTTCTTCTGGTAGTTTTATTTCAAGTTTCCATTCCAGTGTTGGTAGCAAAGCAGGTAATATTGTGCAGATAACTTCTATATGATGTGAAACTGTCCACTGGGGTTTTGTTACTTACCTGGAGGGAAACACGGAATGTTTCTAACAAAACAGTGACAGCTTAACAGCATCTACTTTGAATTTTACTTTAGTGACTTGTTTTAACCTTTGATTTCTTTTATACTTTATATGTTTAAAAGTTTATATGTTTTCAAAGTTCAGAATCAAAGAGTTTATCTAGGCAATGAGATTAAGGTGGCATTTTGGATAAAGAAAACTTGGAATAGAATGGACCAGACATGAGAAATTCTTACTTGGGAAGTCTTGATTGTCATATTGTCTTTAGGGTATCTAGTCACCCGTGGCTGTGGAACAATATCAAAGAAAATTACAGATGTAGTAGAAGAGCTTTTCTATGTTTATTTCTTAGTAATTAAATTTCATTTCAGTGGGAGAATTTGGTGGTATATATTTAGAGGTGGAGAAACTCTTATTACAGTAACTTGGAGTGCCATGCTAATGTGTGGTCTACACAAACATTAGAAATATATTTCTTGTCTATTAACCATTTGATAGAGCAATATAGTCGAGTCAATTTATAGTGATGTTTGATTATTGATGTCTCCAATGCAATGAAATACTGTGTCTTTTCCTCAGGTACTTACTGGCTAATGCAATATTAGAGAAATGTCAATAATTTGGCTTGAGATGTTTATGTATTGCACTGCAAGATGGTAGTGTGGAGTAGAGAAGTTCAGTAGTAGGTCCCATGGAAGAATCTGCCACCTTTGTGTGTATTCCACTTTCCACAAAACACCTGCTGCTTTTCTAGACAGCATTAGCATTAATTCTATGATACAAAGTCTGGAAGACCACCATTCTGGTCCAGAAAGTCTGTTCGTTGATTGTGCCTGTTTTCTCATCAACTTCTTAGGTACTGCCTGTATGGAAGTTTGAGTAGCATTAATATAACAACCTATTCCTATCAAAATTAAATGGCTTTAGGTTGTTTTGTTTGATGGTTTAAGGTTGGTTTTTTTTCCATTTTGTGTAGACAAACTTTAAATTCATAAATAGCTAAATTCACAAGAAAAATGGAGTACCAAATAAAGGATAGGAGAAAAAGATATATAAGTTCAGTCTAATTTTTTTTTTTCTTGTATTAGTTTAATGAAAGGAAGAGCTTGGTTTGGAAAGTAAGGTTGATATGCCAGACTACTAAATCAATAAGGAACTAATAAAGAGCTTGGGGTTGTTAATGTTAACCTTAGCAATATTGACTGTTTTCTCTTGTGTGTTTCAGAGCTGACGAAGGCACAGGGAATTTTAAGGTAGAGATGTTGTTTGATTTTTTTCCAATATTATTTACTTCAAAAATATGTGTAACCTGAATGTATTAAATTTAGGTTTTTTTTTTTACACTGAGTGCAGCATGAACTTTCATCAGCATGTTAATAACCAACCTTGGATTGGAGTGTACTTCAAAGCCTACTGTATAGCATCACAGAATGGAAAAGAATGCTTCTAATTAAAATTTTGGTAGGAAAATGAAAACTGATAATATTTCACCTAGGCGATAGTAGCTTGTTATTCCTGGACCTCTCCTAGAGGTGCACTACTATGCCTTTTATCGGAATCCTAAATGAAGGTGTAGGCACTGTCTAAAATACTGGTTTTTGAAGAAGAGTCTCTGGAAAGTTTGTATAGGTTATTCAGAGGAAGTATGTTTTACCTTTTAAAAAATGATATTTGGGTTGAATATCATTAAGGAGTGTTTGTGAGTCATATATTCTATTATTGTATCTATAGGTCAGGATATTCTATGATTATTCCTTTTCTTATTAGCCCACCATCAAAACTCTGAACATGTACTTTAAGCACAGATTCCTAACAAGGGAAAGAAAACAGTGGGCAGCAACCCAGTCAAGATCATCTACAAGATGCTGAAGTTAGGACATTCTGAGACAACCTCATGGCAACTGATGGCTTCTGATCATATAGATCAGTCTAAAAACCTTGTTGTCACCAATCAAGAACCACCATAGTGACATAAAAAGGTGTTGAGAGATTCCTTTGTCCTCTGGGCTGCACATTAGTGATCTTGTCCAGACTGCTCAGAATATCATGTGGGTGTAACAGTACAAGTGAATTAAATCTACACATGATTAAGTAGGTAAAAATCCATTTACATCAGATTTTGTATGTAAAAATCACTCTTCCTTCTCCNCTGAAAGTGCTGTCAGGCATTGGAACAGCCTGCTCAGGGAGGTGGTTGATTCACTATCTCTGGGTGTGTTTAAAAGCTGTATAGATGTAGCTAGCGCTTGGGGATATGGCTTAGTGGTGGTCTTCATAGAGTAGGATTAATGGCTGCACTCAATGATCTTAAAGGTCTTTTCCAACATAGTTGATTCTATGGTTCTGTGATAATTTATGTGAGATGCTGCACCTTTTCGCTGGTATTTTTCTACAGCTTTTTCAAATTCCTTGCTGTATGTTAACCCCTGCTTTACTCTATCATTCCTTCCTTTCTTTCCTTATTTTCTTCACTGTACTTTACAGCTTCATGCTTTTTTTCATTCCACTTAATGACCAAGAGGTTTACTCACCGACCTTCCAAATCCCCTTTCATATCCACTTCTCACAAAACATACCCTGGTCTATTTTTAGCATTGCTCTGTCCTCGATTACTTGTTTGTATGCCTTATTTTATGAACCAGATGTTTAATTTTATATATGAAGGGTTTCCAACTCTTTTATTTTTTTGAAAGAACAGTTTGCAAGGTCTGTGGCCATAAACTGTGATTGATACGCGTAGCAAGCGTAAATTCAGCACCTTCAAGCTTACAGCAGCATGCTTCCCTAGATCAGGTCTGCTGTCATTTCTAGCTCTTGTACATAAGTAAATCAAACTATTGTTCCAAAACCACACTTAATCATGAATACATATTTAAATCGTGATTGAATTCAAGGGTAGTCCATGACCTTCTGAACCTTCTTTCAAATTAAAAGAATATGATGAACCTGGATAGTAAGTCACAGCTGTTCAGAAGCCAACATAAAAATTCAATTAATTAACACAGAAGGTAATCTGTTTTATCACACCAAATGCAGTTGTCTGCTCTTCCTTTGTGCCTCTTCACTTAGCTGCCCATATTGCCTGTCAGCTCTTGAAATTTTATCTGTAGAAGAGAAACTCATTAAATTTTCTGAGGCTGTTAAAACAGATGTCCTGTCATTGCAGTCCTTGCTGTATGAAAATGTCAGATCAGTCTTGCCCTTCTGTTCTGCATAGTAGTATATTTTAATTGATTCTGGAATTTCATGGACTATTAAGCTGATTCCAACCCAATTCATAATACTTCTAGAATGCTAAAGTACTTAAGCCTCTTGCATTATAAAATTACATATTTTAACAATCTGAACCATGTTTTCTATACCAGCTTGGATTGGGAAAAATAAGGAAACTAGGAAATAGTTCATGTGCTTCTGATGAGTAAAAGCTTGGTTCTCAAATGCTGCGTAATACTGATTTCTGTGCAAAATTAATAGCAAATACTCTCCAGTACCTCACTAATTAAATGTAACTGAAATCAGTAGTTGGTGATTTTTAAATATTGTTTTAAGCAGCAGAAAGTTTGACTATATAGCCTTTATATGTATTTAATACAGAACTAGTCAGAGAAGGGTCACAAAAATTGTGTCTCCTCCAGTTATTGAGCTTCCATTTTCGTTTGTCACAGTTTAGGAGCCTGCTAGACCTATAACAGCTGCTCTCAACCCTCCTCCCTCCCCACAGGGGAGGAGAAAGGGAATGAGGGTGAGACACTCAGCTATTAGATTAGAAAAGGAAACTAGAACAGCTTTAATGAAAATAATAATAGTACAAATGTAATGTATACAAAACCAGTATTGAACCCAACAACCTAATGGCAGTTACATCACTAGAGGCACTGTGGAGCAGGCACTGGGAGAGTCCCAGACTGGGCCCAGCAGCAGACAGGAGCTGTGTTCAGGAGCTGGATTGTGGTGCCAGATTCAGGAACACACCAATCAGGATCAAAGGTAGAATGGACATAGGCCTCCTTGGATGTCAGTGAACAAGAAGAAGGAAGAGCTGAGCCATGTGGAATTGATCCCTCTGATTCCTCAGCCTTCTGCTGAATAGGCTGTGTGGGCTGGGATCCCTCTTTGGTCATTTCGGAGTCACCTGTCCTGTCTGCTCCTCCCTGCAGGTGCAGCCTTTTACTGTCTACACCCCACATTGTGGTACACAAGATCCAACAGTGGCCTTGGTCTGCACACCAATCCTTTGTATTAACTCTAAACATGGGGTGTTATCACTGCCAGAAGCAGACACTGCCTGTGCAAACACACTGCTAACTTCAGATAGTGCAGTTAGAAGAACCATGCTGAAAAGTAAAATCTCTGGGCAGATTGAGTTCTGTTCTCACTCACACCAGGACAGGGGTATACAAGGGATGATCACTGAAAATGTACATTGTCTTTAAATCTTTTATTTATTCTTTGCAGCCTTTGGAAAAGAAGTTTGTACGTGTTTCAGGGGAGGCAACAATTGGACATGTGGAGAAATTCCTCAGAAGAAAAATGGATCTGGACCCTGCTTGTCAGGTATGCTGCTTGTAAGGTCACTTACATTGGTCACAGTGTAAGACCTGTGCCTGAGGCAGACCATTTCTGTTGCAATCCAGAAGTAATGTTAGGGTTTTTTAATGCAGTGATGGTTAAAACATGAAATCTTTGAAATTTATTTGCAACATATTTAAATCTTTATCTTAGAAACTCTATACAAATAATATAGTAGTATAGTGCTGTGTAAGATTTCAGGGAGTGAAATTCATACCCAAAAGATACTGCTGTTTCACTGAGTATAAGGGCTGTCTATACAGTGAGCGTGGGAGGATATGAAGGCAGAGACAGGTAGGAGCTGAATATCAGTAAAAATTAATGTTGAAGAAGCAAATGAGAGTTAAGAAAGACTGATACTGCAGATGGTTGTGTTGAAATGAAAGGTATGAATGTAAATGTAGGCATGTGCCTCCAAATAAGAATTCAAAGCAGCAGAATACAGAATCATAGAATGTTTAAGGCCAGAAGGGATCTCCAAAGGTCATCTAGTCCAGCCCCCCTGCAAGTGAGCAGGGATACCCTCAACTACACCAGGCTACTCAGAGCCTTGTCCAACCTTACCTTGAATATCTCCAGACATGGTGCCCCAACCACCTTCTTGGGGAGCCTATTCCACTGATCCACCACCCTCAAGGTAAAGTACTTCTTCCTGATATCAAAGGAAAGGTGAAGGTGGCTTAGTGTCTAACATGCTGGAATTAACTCTTCTAATCAAATTTAAAGGCCTTAGATGCTTGTTTGGTAGTCCAAAGGTAGGCTGAACGTGACCATGTTTGTGTTCTTTTCCAGGTGGACATAGTATGTGGTGATCACCTGCTAGAACACTACCAGACACTGAGGGAAATCCGTCAGGCCATAGGAGACAGTGCAGTACAGGTACGTTTGGCAGCTGGGCCTTGGTTCCAGGTTGGCTCTTTTAAAACAGACTTGCTTCTTAAGCTGTCAGGTAGCACAGCTTGTCTGAAGAAGTCATGGAGAAAAATCTCTCCAGCTTACACAATTTGTTTTTCAGATTGGAAATAGAATTAAGAAGTATACCATGTGCTAACAATGTTCTTGATAATTTGATCATATTCTGGACATGAGTTTTTTATGTGTGGACTTTTTTTTTTTATTATGAAGCAAGTTGCTATCTTATTAGTCATAAATTACACCAATCTTTCTTCCAATTAACCTTCCTTGTTTTCCTCCCTGGAGATTGCATCTCTGCAAGAAACCAAAGGACTGCAGCATCCCAAATAAGGCTGTGTTGCTGCTCAAAAACAAAGACTAAAGAGAGAGAGTAATGAATGCAGTTAATAGGCTTGATGCATATTATAGTGGCCTTGGTCACAGTATGATTGTATAGACAACTATTTCTTCTTATTAAGTTATTGTCTTAAGAGCTGCTGGCTCTGCAAATAAGAAAGCTCCTTTTTTTTATTTCCTCAAGAATCTTTTCAGGTGTCTTTTACAATGGGGAGGATCACACCATTTTAGAAGTGCAGCAAAAACAATTATGTAGTCTGCCTAGTGCGTAGTAAGATACAGATGTAAAATTGTGATGTATTGTAAGCTGTTTATTAATCTAAACTTGGAAGTCTGAAAAGTTAATGTGTAATCTAATATAGTGGGAAGAAACAGAATTTAGATTGGTATCTTATTTAGAAATCAATCTAAGCAGATGGCAGAAGGGCTAAAATCATAACAAGTTAATTCCTCTTGACTTGCTTGTGCACACGCATGCACAGCCTTTTATGTTTAAACTTACTGCTGAGTCCTTCCATGCTGCCAGAGGGCTGCTGCACCAGGGCAAGAAGTGAGCAGCTGATTTTGAGGTATCTTGGGCATTGTGTTACCTGTACCTGATTAGAGTGACTAGGAGGGATCCCGCCGCCAGGGCAGACATGTCACTCATGCTGCTGTTGGCAAACATTAAAAATCTTTGAGGCTTGTGGTGTGTACCTCAATTTATACAGTCAAAAGAAATGAATGCCATACTTGATGTCTTAGCTTTTTATATAATAATAGGAAGCAAAAATTACTGTAACCCGACCTGCTTTGGTGAACAAGGTCTAGAAACTGGGAGGAAGCCAGCACTGGTAACAAACTTGCTTCTAACACAGTGAATTAATTTTAAGTAAATAAACAATCAACACATTCTGATGGAAGTACATTCTACTAAATGCTTCAATAACTAGCAGGGAGTTGATTTCTTTCTCAGTCCAGGGGTATAATCAAATATACCTGCTTTTAAACTGCATTTCAGCACAAAAGCTTTCCAAGTATGAAAAATTCTCTTGGGGAAGCACTTTAGGGAGAACTGCATCAGATTAATTTTTTGTCAGAAATGGATCTGTCTAGTTGAAGTTTCTCGTTCATTTCTTGCAGAATTAGGTGCACTGATTGATGTTTAGTGGCTACGTGCAGTCAGCAGCTCTGTGCAAGGAGCCGTTTTCTTTACTCAGTTGTCCAGCAACACATCAAGCCTCATTATTACAAAATCAGCATGCTAGTGATGGATTCTCCCACACCTGCTCTATTGGGCAAACAGAAAAAGATCTTTGGGTTTTGTGGAGTCTTGTGCTTTAATAGTTTCTTTTTCAGGAAATTTGAAATCAGATTAATTTTTTCATTTTGTTACAAAACCTCTTGTGATGCCAGACAGTTACATTAGGAATGTTGCAAATAAACCATTCTTGCTTCTTTTTTGATACTGAAATAATTGTGACATTTTCATGTTTTATAATCTGACATTTTTCAGAAATCAAGAGGATGCATTGTATAGGATTTTAAAAACCTTGGGAAAATATTTAATTAATTATCCAATTAAAAACAAAGCCAAACAAAAGAAAACCCCACCACCACAACACAGGTCAAGTCTAAAAACAGTAAAGGCTGTTTATTACATGATTACTCTGGCCCGGTGAGACTAAAACTACAGAGGAATATTTGATGGATTTTTAATCTCCAAGGTCATCTTGTGCCATCGTAGCCTTCCAGCCTTTCCAAACTAGTATTGGAATTTAGGGTGCCTCTGATAGCTCTCACTAGAATGCTGAACCACTCTTCAAAACTGCTGTTGTCAGTTACCAGTTTCTGTGGTTCATTGAAGATGCTTCATGCTAAGAAAATAGGTTCAGTAGCTACTTATGTAATACAAAACCATTTAAATGAGTAAACACTGGGGCTTTTTATTTAGATTAGTACAGTCACTGTTAGAGGAGAAAAATAAGTGGTTTTGAATAGCATTTTTACTTGCAAGTTCATTCATATCAGCAGTTACTCTCTTTGCTGAGAAAAGTGATTTTAAAAATACAGATAGGTTTCTCTTTGCCAGAGACATCTATTTTAACATGCATTCCTTGGCAGCATTTACATTGAAAGTTTCTACCAGTGCAATGCATTATTGTGCATGATTTATTATTCTGGACCCTAATCTGTGATTATTTCAGGGGCTTTTACTCCTCCTGATAGTTCTTATATGCTCAAGATTTTGTGAAGANCTAGTAGATCTTAAGATATTTTAACATTTCTGAAACTGAGTGGTTGGTTGAATCTTTCTATTTAGCTGGAAGTAGGATTTGTGTCTCTTTAGGGCAAAAACATACATTGCTCTACAGAATTCATAGAAAAAGAAGCTACTTCATTTTTAAAACAGTATAAAACTTGTAGAATTTACTACAAGAGAAGAACAAAGACACTGATAGAAATTTTTTTAAAGGCTCTGTTTTGTTACCAAGCACTTGGATCACTGAAGAGTTTGATGCAGTAGCTAAGGAAGGAAGTTTGTTATTATGTGGGAATATAATTTCTTCCCTGTATTACTTTCTTCCCTCTGCTGCACAAATGCAATGTGATCCAAGTTTCTGGTTATTTTCATTTGTCTGAAACTGGCCTTCTCAGAGCTCTGCATCAGTGACGGATATAACGAGCTCACACATGGGAAATGCTAAAAAGAGTAGCTTCCTTTATGTCCTTGGCCCTTGGCACAGAGGTCTTGTGGATTATAATGGTCTCTTTGTAACTCTCACCCTTTTGTAAACCCATGTTATTGTAATTTTTTTTGGTCTCCTGAGCTAGGCAGTGAGATCTGTGATCTAATATAATTACTGTGACTCCCTAGCACACACCTGCTATGGAAATGTTTGCTGTGTGGATACTGAATTTTGAAAATGAGGCACTACTTGTTGCTGCTGCTCTCAATCTGTGTGTACTACTGTAAAGTTTATAGTTGGGTGGAGCAGGTGGGATCCTTTAGTTGTTTGGGTCAGCTTCACAAATGTGGCAAAGAACACTGGAGAGTTTTGCTTTTCTCCTGGGCATGTCTGAGTTAGCCTGGTTTGAGATTTGGGATTTGGGATTTGCTTTTAAGAACAATATCTAGAGAAAGCAGCTGAACATAGAAATGTGTGATACTTAAAGAGCAGTAATTACAGAGTAAGCAGTGCCAGTACTGGTTTAACTCTCAGCTTCTCTTTGTACAGAAGGAATNAATCTGTGATTATTTCAGGGGCTTTTACTCCTCCTGATAGTTCTTATATGCTCAAGATTTTGTGAAGATTTTGGGTGTTGTTTGTTTTGGGTTTTTTTTTCCTGCAGAGTAACACTGCATAGTGATGCCTTAGAGCCTCATTCAGTTAGTCTCCTACAGGTGCAAATCAGCAGGATTTTAGCTGGTCTGAATAACTGTGCTTTTCCAGCAAGTGTGAGAAGATCAAGTGTAATCTGATCTGATGGTAAAATAAATATTCTTGATNTTATTATGTGGGAATATAATTTCTTCCCTGTATTACTTTCTTCCCTCTGCTGCACAAATGCAATGTGATCCAAGTTTCTGGTTATTTTCATTTGTCTGAAACTGGCCTTCTCAGAGCTCTGCATCAGTGACGGATATAACGAGCTCACACATGGGAAATGCTAAAAAGAGTAGCTTCCTTTATGTCCTTGGCCCTTGGCACAGAGGTCTTGTGGATTATAATGGTCTCTTTGTAACTCTCACCCTTTTGTAAACCCATGTTATTGTAATTTTTTTTGGTCTCCTGAGCTAGGCAGTGAGATCTGTGATCTAATATAATTACTGTGACTCCCTAGCACACACCTGCTATGGAAATGTTTGCTGTGTGGATACTGAATTTTGAAAATGAGGCACTACTTGTTGCTGCTGCTCTCAATCTGTGTGTACTACTGTAAAGTTTATAGTTGGGTGGAGCAGGTGGGATCCTTTAGTTGTTTGGGTCAGCTTCACAAATGTGGCAAAGAACACTGGAGAGTTTTGCTTTTCTCCTGGGCATGTCTGAGTTAGCCTGGTTTGAGATTTGGGATTTGGGATTTGCTTTTAAGAACAATATCTAGAGAAAGCAGCTGAACATAGAAATGTGTGATACTTAAAGAGCAGTAATTACAGAGTAAGCAGTGCCAGTACTGGTTTAACTCTCAGCTTCTCTTTGTACAGAAGGAATTGTGGTGGGTTTGGCCTTTGGTTTAACAGCAATATCTCCTGTATTGACCATTTATTTGAATGTCCTAATGGTAATGTACCATTTGAAAACTTATTCATCAAAGATACATTGTACCATTGAGAAAAAAATATATAATTATTTGCCCTGGTATTTCAAATGTGCTACCATTTGGAAGGGACATGGTATAAAATGGTGGGATTGAAGCTGTGGTTCTGCTGTGCAGTGACTGGCATACAAGGCAATGATGGAAAAGCTCCATGGAGAAGTTGGTGTGATGATACATCTTCTTTCTCTTCTCTATAGGATGGTTTACTTGTACTGCACTATGGCCTGGTAGTATCTCCTCTAACTGTAACTTAAAGATTGCTAGAATATGAGAAGGCAAAAGAATCCCAAGTCATCAAGCTTCTTCACTGCTGTTTTTCACCAAAGAAGGCCATCGTATTTCCTGTGACAGGAAGCAAGTGAAAGGAACCACCACTAACTGCTGTATGACTGTAATTTAACATCTGATTTTACCACCATAAAAAATTACAGCCTCTGTAAGGACAGCTATGGATGTTGCTGTACTTTGTGTTACAAATTACTGTCTTCAAATTTCACTTGACTCAGGGAATTTAAATGCTCAGAGTAGCTGCTTTTTTTTACTTCGTAAAACCACAAGATCTCATGGGGTAAACAGCCTTTTTTTTTTTTTTCCATCTAAGCTGTGAGATATTGCTTGCTTTCTAAATGTCTAGCTAGAACAGTACTCTCAGGGATGATATTCAGTGGGCAGTATAATTTATTCTGAGAAGAAGACAGTCATTTGCCTAAAAAAAACCATCATCTGTCTTCATATGTAATTTAGGGAGAGGAAGGGAACTTTAGAAATACAGACCAAAACAGGTAGAAAATGACATGTCGTAAGCATTGTTTTTTGAGAGGTAGCATAAAATTTAGTTGTTTTTCTTGAAGAAAGACAGTTTTGTTTGCACTGGAAATGTATTTGCTGATAGTTCAGCTTATACCAAACAGTGGATCATGCAGCTCTAGTGCCAGTGGAGATGAGCTGACTGTAAGCTAATTAAACTATGCATAAGAAAAAAAAAAAAAGTAGCACCTCATTCTGCTTGCTTGCTGTATGTAAAATAATCACTGTCAGCCTGAGTCTGCTGTCATGTAAAATCTGTAATTTGACTGACAGGAGCATAAATCCTCTCACTCGCACGTATCTTTCTAGCAGCTGTGGAAAGGGAGCTTTTCCCACTCTTTCTAATGTGTGTTAGTGTGTTGTAGTGGAGACCAGGGTTGAGTAATGTAATACTTGCCTGTTACTATCAGATTCACAGAGGACATTTGGTACCTTTTAATTTTAATACATTAAAATACTAGGCTTTATGACAACTTTACCACTTTGGATTTTGCTCTAAGATATTCATGCTTTCTTGCACAGCATAAGGACCAGAGGTTCGTTTGTTACTGTCTCGCTGTGTACTAGTCATCAGTGTGGGGATTCATGGAAGCTGCTAAGCACCAGGATCCCTCCCTCCCCTAGATTTAGTGTAGGGAAGGGGAGGAGAAGGTCTTTCAGCGCACCTGTGTTAGCTCGAATGCACTTGCTCACTGTCAACCTAAGAGGACTGGCATCCTTTGTCTAAAAAAAGCTTTCATGAATCCTATGAAGGATTTCATAATCCTTCATAATAAACATTCAGTTTTGTCTGTGGAGATGACATCGTAAGAAAAAAATTTTGTTTGTAATAATTCTTGTGATGTTTTTTTAAAAAAAATTCCTATTTTACCATTGAAGTTTGTATAAAAGTAGTGTTTAAAATTCAGCAGAAAATGAGATTATTTTGTAAACATTTTGTGAGTTGTGTTGATAACAGATTATATATTGTAACAGTAAAATAAACTTTATTTTAGCCAATTTAAAATTGAGCTTTTGTATTTTCATGCTATGCTTCCTATCTCAGCCTCAAAATTATGCCAGTTTTTCAGTTGATACTGAAACTGCTGGATGTGTTCTGGTGTTATTAGAATGGCAAGTTTCAGTTAGGAGGTGGAATGGTGAAGTGTGATTTAATACCAGAGTGTCCACTGGAGCTAACCGTGGGATCATTAGCTGGAGTAACATGGAATTCTGGGATTCTCTTCTTAATGATGCTTTCTGTCCAGACATAGCTCAGTAAAAATGTCAGTGTAATTTTTCAACAGGGATGCAAGAGGAATAATAGCAGTTACAGGACCCCTTTTTTCATATGTACATCTTTCTGTCAAAGCCTCCTCTAGGTGATTTTCATGATTGTTTATGGCTGTTATCAAGTCCCCTGTGAATTGGATCTTTCTCTGCTGCTCTGACCTCCCTGGCTATATGCAACTCATCTGGCTCATATGTGCCATACCACTGCTGCCTGTTTCATTAGCACTCAGGGGTTTGTTTTCCATGTATAGCTCTATGCTTTTTTAAAAAAAAAAAAAAAANATGGTGGGATTGAAGCTGTGGTTCTGCTGTGCAGTGACTGGCATACAAGGCAATGATGGAAAAGCTCCATGGAGAAGTTGGTGTGATGATACATCTTCTTTCTCTTCTCTATAGGATGGTTTACTTGTACTGCACTATGGCCTGGTAGTATCTCCTCTAACTGTAACTTAAAGATTGCTAGAATATGAGAAGGCAAAAGAATCCCAAGTCATCAAGCTTCTTCACTGCTGTTTTTCACCAAAGAAGGCCATCGTATTTCCTGTGACAGGAAGCAAGTGAAAGGAACCACCACTAACTGCTGTATGACTGTAATTTAACATCTGATTTTACCACCATAAAAAATTACAGCCTCTGTAAGGACAGCTATGGATGTTGCTGTACTTTGTGTTACAAATTACTGTCTTCAAATTTCACTTGACTCAGGGAATTTAAATGCTCAGAGTAGCTGCTTTTTTTTACTTCGTAAAACCACAAGATCTCATGGGGTAAACAGCCTTTTTTTTTTTTTTCCATCTAAGCTGTGAGATATTGCTTGCTTTCTAAATGTCTAGCTAGAACAGTACTCTCAGGGATGATATTCAGTGGGCAGTATAATTTATTCTGAGAAGAAGACAGTCATTTGCCTAAAAAAAACCATCATCTGTCTTCATATGTAATTTAGGGAGAGGAAGGGAACTTTAGAAATACAGACCAAAACAGGTAGAAAATGACATGTCGTAAGCATTGTTTTTTGAGAGGTAGCATAAAATTTAGTTGTTTTTCTTGAAGAAAGACAGTTTTGTTTGCACTGGAAATGTATTTGCTGATAGTTCAGCTTATACCAAACAGTGGATCATGCAGCTCTAGTGCCAGTGGAGATGAGCTGACTGTAAGCTAATTAAACTATGCATAAGAAAAAAAAAAAAAGTAGCACCTCATTCTGCTTGCTTGCTGTATGTAAAATAATCACTGTCAGCCTGAGTCTGCTGTCATGTAAAATCTGTAATTTGACTGACAGGAGCATAAATCCTCTCACTCGCACGTATCTTTCTAGCAGCTGTGGAAAGGGAGCTTTTCCCACTCTTTCTAATGTGTGTTAGTGTGTTGTAGTGGAGACCAGGGTTGAGTAATGTAATACTTGCCTGTTACTATCAGATTCACAGAGGACATTTGGTACCTTTTAATTTTAATACATTAAAATACTAGGCTTTATGACAACTTTACCACTTTGGATTTTGCTCTAAGATATTCATGCTTTCTTGCACAGCATAAGGACCAGAGGTTCGTTTGTTACTGTCTCGCTGTGTACTAGTCATCAGTGTGGGGATTCATGGAAGCTGCTAAGCACCAGGATCCCTCCCTCCCCTAGATTTAGTGTAGGGAAGGGGAGGAGAAGGTCTTTCAGCGCACCTGTGTTAGCTCGAATGCACTTGCTCACTGTCAACCTAAGAGGACTGGCATCCTTTGTCTAAAAAAAGCTTTCATGAATCCTATGAAGGATTTCATAATCCTTCATAATAAACATTCAGTTTTGTCTGTGGAGATGACATCGTAAGAAAAAAATTTTCTTGTTTGTAATAATTCTTGTGATGTTTTTTTAAAAAAAATTCCTATTTTACCATTGAAGTTTGTATAAAAGTAGTGTTTAAAATTCAGCAGAAAATGAGATTATTTTGTAAACATTTTGTGAGTTGTGTTGATAACAGATTATATATTGTAACAGTAAAATAAACTTTATTTTAGCCAATTTAAAATTGAGCTTTTGTATTTTCATGCTATGCTTCCTATCTCAGCCTCAAAATTATGCCAGTTTTTCAGTTGATACTGAAACTGCTGGATGTGTTCTGGTGTTATTAGAATGGCAAGTTTCAGTTAGGAGGTGGAATGGTGAAGTGTGATTTAATACCAGAGTGTCCACTGGAGCTAACCGTGGGATCATTAGCTGGAGTAACATGGAATTCTGGGATTCTCTTCTTAATGATGCTTTCTGTCCAGACATAGCTCAGTAAAAATGTCAGTGTAATTTTTCAACAGGGATGCAAGAGGAATAATAGCAGTTACAGGACCCCTTTTTTCATATGTACATCTTTCTGTCAAAGCCTCCTCTAGGTGATTTTCATGATTGTTTATGGCTGTTATCAAGTCCCCTGTGAATTGGATCTTTCTCTGCTGCTCTGACCTCCCTGGCTATATGCAACTCATCTGGCTCATATGTGCCATACCACTGCTGCCTGTTTCATTAGCACTCAGGGGTTTGTTTTCCATGTATAGCTCTATGCTTTTTTAAAAAAAAAAAAAAAA